>JAOPTO010001238.1:136883-157907 GCA_033822845.1 Tetrapedia diversipes
TTTCAGAATAGCATTTGTATTTTCAAGGAATGCACGTCATTTATATACTAGCCTTAGCAAGATTTTTTTTCATACTTTGTCTAAATAACATTTGTCATTCTATATTAAATGTTGTTTAATGGCACTCTCATTATTTTTTCAGAATAGCATTTGTATTTTCGAGGAATGCACGTCACTTATACTCTAACCTTATCAGGGCCTTTTTTCATACGTTGCCTAAATAGCATTTGTGATTCTACATTAAATTTTGTTTAATGGCGCTTTCATTATTGTTTCAGAATAGCATTTGTATTTTCAAGGAATGCAAGTCATTTATATACTAGCCTTATCAAGACCTTCTTTTATACTTTGCCTAAATGGCATTTGTCATTCTATATTAAATTTTGTTTAATGACACTCTCATTATTTTTTCAGAATAGCATTTGTATCTTCAAGGAACGCACATCATTTACATAATAGTCTTATCAGAACCTTTGTTCATACCTCGCCTAAATCATTCTATAGAATGCCTAGGTATTATATACAATGTCTAGGGAAAGTATGTAACAGTTCTCATATTTCATACATTGCCTGGAAACGCCGGGCATTATATACAATGCCTACGTATTATATAGTATTGGGAATGGGGTTAGTATCGCTAAATGAAATAAACCCTTATTTGTGAAATAATACTTTGATACTTCTATTTAACACGAGGAGGGGCAATTCTGACCGTACCTAGGGAGCTTTGTCACAAGACTAGCAGAACGCAGTAGTCGAAATTCCTACAACCCCGGGTATCATGAAATAAAATACACTCTTATTTAAAATACTTTAATTCTTTATTATATAACACGAGGAAGGTGTAACTCCAATCGAACCTCACGAGCTTTGTCATGTGACATTGTAAACGCAGTGATCAAAATTCCTACGACCCTTTCCTTTAGTCCCTATTGGGAATGGGGTTTTATATTGCTAAATGAAATAAACTCTTATTTGTGAAATAATACTATGATAATTTATTGATACTTTTATATAGCACGAGGAAGGGCAATTTTTACCGCACCTAGCGAGTTTTGTCTCAAGACTAGCTGAACGCAGTGGTCGAAATTCTTACAACCCCTTCTCCAGGGTCCTTCAGCTCCTTTGTTCTGTTTCTTGATGTTTTCGAACTTTCTAAAATGCCAGATGTGGCTTAGCTTCTAGGAAGAAGCCCTTGAGAAAGTACATTAAGAGAAAGCTGGTTTATGGTTAATTTTTGCTTCGCAATATTTCTGTATTCAATTTCCAACAGTGTGTGTTGTTACACATATATATTCTCAACATCTACAACCAGTCGCTAATTCTAATCTTGTGCACAGTGACAAAAAATTATCACACTGTAACCGATAACGATCATTAATCTTTTTAAGGAATCATACATACCTAGCAGCATAATGCTTAAATAATTTTGTTCCCTTCTCCAGAGAGCTTCAGCTCCTTTGTTTTGTTTCTTGATGTTCTCGAACTTTCTAAAATGCCAGATGTGGCTTAGCTTCTTGGAAGAAGCCCTTGAGAAAGTACGTTAAGAGAAAGCTGGTTTATGGTTAATTTTTGCTTCGTAGTCTTTCTGTATTCAATTTCCAACAGTCCCTTAGTTCTGTTTCTCAATATTTTCGAATTTTCTAAAATATCAAATGCCTTAGCTTTTTTGAAGAAGCCCTTGAGAAACTACGTTAACACATTAACAGCCGGCGACCTGAGACATTTAAAGCCTGAGCCCCGGCCTCATTCGTTTGTTTCTGATCACTGAATAGCCAAAAAAAATATTTAAAACATTATATATTTTCTTGAAATAGTGCATTTTATTTGCATATTCGTCATATACAATTTAACGTTAAAAAAAATCCACATCATCGTGGAGTAGCTACTCAAACGACAGACTCAGAAACCCGCGTTTTCGCGGGGACGGCTGTCAATGTGTTAAGAAAAAGCTGGTTTATGGTTAATTTTTGCTTCGTAGCATTTCTGTATTCAATTTCTAACACATAGAATGCCGACTTTTCATACATTGCCGGTAACAGACACATTCGATTCGAATGTTGAGAAAAACGACAATGTTAAAAATATATATAAACTCATTTATTTCATGTAACAATTTTCTGATCCCATTCACACGTCCTATCCTCAATCAATCTCCAAACAAAAGGTATACATTCACGATCCTCATTTAACTTTTTTCATTCTCTACTCCATTCACTCATATTTTCATCCTTCTTGTTTTTCCATACATTGCTTCTCATTCTAATTTCTTGACCGTTCATTCTAGAATCTCTTTCACACAAACAAACATACACACGTCAATAAATTAGCAATCACCCTCACATCGAATTCATCAGAATTGAAACTTTTCACGATCTTCCATCGGTCAACTCTAGCGAAAAATTAACAATTTCATTGTTGCGCGCGTAAAACTCGTCGTTTCAAAGACACAAATTAATCGTAAAATGGGAACTGTTACCTACGACGTCACGAAAACAGGCGTTACGTAAGGGCGGTTGGCAAACAAGGGAGAAGACGGTTCTTTCAGGGCGGCTGTTAAAACGTAATTGTTCGCGACAGCCTCGTAAACATCTTGACTTCCAACCGTTTCCGTGTTCGTAATCAACGCGGGTCACGTTTCTACGTATTACACGCGGTGCAATCTCAACAGCATCGCGCCGATATACAGTGTCTCCAAAAAAGTATTCGTACACTGTATTACAAATAAATTCATTTAACACGTTAAGTGCCACGCCGGTCCTTAACCCCTTGACCTACACGATATCTGCCAATTGCGCGAGCTATAGTAAACAAGAATGTCGGTCGCGCGCTGTGCCATTCAACTGTTCAGCCGTGTACCCGAACTGGCGCGAAATGTATACTTTTCATGACATATATGTGCCCATAATTATGAAAGTGGTCTAAGTCAAAATTTTCAAAAAATGAGTTTATCAGTTATTTTACACCACATTATTTTAAACTAAATTTATTCAATGTAATTTTTACGATATCGTCAAAAATGAACCATTATATGGTGGTTGTAATTTCAACATTATATGGAATTCATTCAGTGTTAATTATGAAAGTGGTCTAAGTCAAAAATTTAAAGAAATTATATAATAATATAATTGTTTATATATAAACATTAAAGTAGCATTGACATGGATGAAACTTGCTCAGTCATCAAATAATAATATTGAAACAATAGACCACAAATTTTTGGTATCAGGTCATTCCTTTCTACCAAATGACCGTGATTTTGGGTTGATAGAAATGAAAATAAAAAAAGCAAATTACTTGTACAACCCTGAGCATTATTATGAACTGATAGAAAAGTGTAGAAGAAGAAATATATTTTCCATAAAACGAATGTCACAGACAGATTTTATTTCAATGAAATCAGTAGAAGAGTCAATAACAAGAAGAGGAAAAAATACTGCGGGCGAATCTGTCTCTTGGCTGCAAATACAATGGATGAGAAAAATGAAGCATATAAAATGTTATATAAAACTACTTTAGACGCTCCTGAATTCCACGTTTTGGATCTTTCCCCTAAAAGAGGAAGACCCAAAATATACGGAAATATTAAACTGCTTCCTTTATACACCACCACTAGACCAGTATCGGAAGAAAAACTTAAAGATATTATGTGTTTACTACCATACATTCCTCCAGTTTTTCAGGAACATTTTAAAAATCTTAAAAACTTGAAATGATAAAAATGCATCACTTTTTTAGAATCATTGATATATGTTCATGAATTATTTCATTAAGTTTATTGTTTCAAATAAAACTCATAGTTCTTTATTGCTTTAAGTCATTCATAGGACATTCAGTTAATTTTGAAAATGGTCTAAGTCAATTCAAACTTTAGAAACAATATTTTCGTATGAAATTCGCACAAAATTTCATACTCATAATAAATTTCCATTAATCAAGACTAGTAAAATTCTAAATAAAAAAGGTCGCATAATGTAAAAATATTTTTTTTTTTATGCAAATGCAATTCATTAAATATCTCGAAACAAGAAATATCTGACTTAGACCACTTTCATAATTATGGGCACATATAGGAGCCGTTTATTTTGAAAGTGGCCTAACTCCATTTATCTTCAAATCGAGATATTTAAGAGTTTGCGTTTCAATGAATTTAAAAATATACCTATAGGATACTAATGAGTCATACTGCTTAAGTGTATCTAAGGGTGTTAAATTTATAGTTCCTATTAAAATAGTGGCAATTATTAAGTGAATAATATACGTTTTTTTATCAAGAATGGAGTTAGGCCATTTTCAAAATTAACATCCAGATTCATGATAAAATTTGAAGGTGCCCAAGTCCATTCAACATAATTTAAGATGTTTCAATATCTTTCAATATCATAAGTATGACTGACAACAAATAGATGTCGTCACAGGTTCTATGATTAGGTGTCTATTGTACAGTAGCTAGATATTGTTGGAACATTCATGCTTAGTATTCAACAAAAACAAATACTATTATTCTTAGCAATTTTTGTTGGCTTTTATAAATGGATTGATACAAATATACTCTAATCTATTTGCTTCTCAGCTTTGGAGATTCAAATTCTGTATGACGTATACCTATTTTTTGGTACATGTATGTTAGAAACAGGTACACAAGAAATGTCCGTAAATATAGCGTTAATAAAGCTTTGTGAGCATGTAGAGCGTAATAGTATATGCATGGATTAATTTCGTTTTCTATCTAAAATTCATTTAACCCTAAAATTCTGAGTCCACAAAAAGTTTTTAACCCTAGATTTACGAGACCCGTCAAATTGACGGGTTTCGAACTTGATGAGTAAAATTTGCAAAAACAAATACTATTATTCTTAGCAATTTTTGTTGGCTTTTATAAGTGGATTAATACAAATATACTCTGATCTATTTGCTTCTCAGCTTTGGAGATTCAAATTCTGTATGACGTATATCTATTTCTTGGTACATGTATGTTAGAAACAGGTACACAAGAAATGTCCGTAAATATAGCGTTAATAAAGCTTTGTGAGCATGTGGAGCGTAATAGTATATGCATGGATTAATTTCGTTTTCTATCTAAAATTCATTTAACCCTAAAATTCTGAGTCCAATTAAAAAATGTTTTTGATAAAACTTTGTGAACATATAGAGCGTAATAATATATGCATGGATTAATTTATTTTTCTATCTGAATACCAATTTACGGAGCTGAAGTCGACGTTAAAGTTTCAGTGCTTTCTCTCGTAGTTTTAAACATAACTTTGTGATAGTGAGAGACAAAACAAAACGTTTCAGATAAGATAATTTTTAATGCTCTTTCATTCTATCGTAAAGGGAAATCCCGAAGAAACTTCTTTAAAACTTTGAGGGTCGTTTTCATCACCTCTAAAGGTTTCATTACAGTCAGAATTTCAGCATTAGGTGAATCTCGTTATAATATAATGTTAAATCTACTGTACGTGCAGTTTTTCCATTTAGAGTTTTTAATGCTCCTTGCCTTTCTCAACATTTGTGAAATTTTACTTTACGATGAAGAGAAATTTTATAATACAATAGCCTGACATTATGTCCTAACTCATTTTGAAATTTGTCTGTAGGAGAGCGTGAGCTACAGTACGCGACAAAATAATAGCACACCCTATATAATTTTCAATGTTCCTCCAGTAATTTCAGAACGATATATTGCGAAAAAACATACGATTATAAATAAAATTTTGATTTATTTATTTACAGGAGAAAACCCGTAAATAAAAATAAAATAAAAATAAAAAAAATATTAGAATTTTACGATACTATTCGCAAAAATATTGGAAGAGTTACTATTTTTGTAGTACAAAATCCATACTTTTCGTTAATTTGTCTACACACAATATAGATTTAGATTTATCTTAATACAACAGGTTGGTTATGCAGCCAAATTCGAAATCAGCACACAAAAATACGAAAGAAATCTTTGCCATCTCGAACAATAAAACCTCGTTGATCCATTTTTTCGTATCTGTGTTATCATTTTGTTGTACGCATTTTTCACGCCAAAAGGTCAAATTTACAGTAAAAAGATGTAACTCCCGATTAAAAAAGAAACACTGTACATCGATATGTATGCAAAATTTGCATACGAGAATCATATGGTGGTGTGCTACCATTTTGTCGCGTGCTATTAAAATTGAGAAGGTAGAAACGGGAAATAAACACTCGAAGGAAAATTGTGAACTGTTTGAAAGTAGAGAAGACTGATACGATAAATTTATTCTTCAATAATACTTTACAGGGCACTGCGTTTTCCGGGTGAGAACGACCTTACTCGTTCGTATCGCTCTCAAGACTGACCTTTTCCTTTTTTTTTTTTTAAATGCATGAAAAGAGGGGTTCAACTCGAGACGCAGCTCAAGCCTACTTGAGACATTTAGTTTTCCTTGGATTTTTTTCGAGGTTTCCCATGTTCTTCAGCCATACAGGCCTGCATGATCTAACATGTACTCTAAATCGGATCATTTGACTAAAAAATGGGCAATCACTTTCTTCTGTAGTGCTGAATACAAAACGAGTTCCGTTACGTACTGAAGTTGAGATACGGAGAAACTTTTGAGACACAGTGTACAGAAGGCTGAATCACGACAAGATATAAAGAGGTGCTTGCTTGAGCCTAGAACTCCTGGGCCTTGAACTATCACGCAGTAGACTAAGAGAGGATTACTCGAACCTATATTTCTTCTTGCACATTTATCCGGAGAAAAATTGCTTTTAAAAGGAAGCTTCGTAACTCTGGATCTTGATAAGAGAAGAAGAATATACCAGTGATAAATTCTTTGCGATAAAAATTTCTACCTTCAGTTGCAGATGTTCGGTCGTAGCTTTTACGAACCGATTCATCGGTGATAAAAGTATTATTACTTTCATCTTCACCACTGTTCTATGACTGAATCGAGGTTAACGATGCTCTCATTGAACATTTCGAATACAGGAAACGTTGAAACAAACATTGGCAGATATAATAGTGCCAATGACTACGAAAATGATCGAACAAGGGAAGTTTGCGAACCCGGAAATTCAACAAAATATGAAACTTCGTGTACGGATAGAGTAAATCATCCACAATACATACCTATTTTTTGTTCGTGTCGAATCTCACTTTTAAGAGGTGATTTCACCCCTTAACACTATTCCTACCGACACTTCACGTATACCTATTCTTACCGCGATATTTCCACGTAAGACAGGCTATAAATTTTTCTCAAAAAATAAACAATGAAAAAAGAAGGGAATATTGAAAAATGTATTACACGTATATTTGAGAAAAAGTCTAAATTTTAAAGGCGATTCAATTACGCTGTAGCTATGAAATTCTAATCGAAATTTTAAAAACGGTCTGTTGAAAATTGAATACAGAAATACTACGAAGCAAAAATTAACCATAAACCAGCTTTCTCTTAACGTACTTTCTCAAGGGCTTCTTCCAAGAAGCTAAGCCACATCTGGCATTTTAGAAAGTTCGAAAACATCGAAAAACAGAACAATGGGGCTGAAGGACCCGGACGGGGTTGTAAGAATTTCGACCACTGCGTTCTGCTAATCTTGTGACAAAACTCGCTAGGTGCGGTCAAAATTGCCCTTCCTCGTGCTATATAAAAGTATCAATAAACTATCATAGTATTATTTCACAAATAACAGTTTATTTCATTTAGCAATATAAAACCCCATTCCTAATACGGTCATTTGACCGGTTGTGGTAGGAATAGTGTTAAAGAGATTGGAAAATTATCTTTCTTCTCGAATATCTCGAGAACGGTGAGAGATATTCAAAAAGAGTTTAAACAAAAGTTGAATGATATCTTTATGTTTACAAGAATGTGTAAAATGATTTTTCAAAAAATCGATACTTTTTGATTTACCCCCTTCATCAGACCTAAAATTTCATTTTTTTATTTTTTTTATTTTAGGTTGAAGTGTTCTTCAGTACCCCCTATCCATTCTTGTAAATAGTTTTTTTTTATTTATTTTTTTTTATAAATAAATAAAGCGTCCATTATCGAATTTAAAGTCTGCTGTAGCATTTTTATTATTAGAATTGTTTCATAACAGATAACTTACATGATCAATTATATAAATTTCAGACTGCAATACGAAATTCGATAAATTAATTGATCACGTTTACGGGTTTGTATTTTCTGACTGATGTACAGTTACCGAAAAAAGTATTCATACACCGCAATACGTTCAGTTTAAACGCTAATAACTTTGATTGTAGAAGACTAGTTAGCTATGAAAGGCACATCAGCAATTAGAAAAGTAACTCAACTTTCAGATAATATAAATTTTATTATGACCTAAATAAAAATATAACAGAGAAATCTCAAAAGCCAGATGAAGTAAGGAAATCGACGAGAAAAAAGTATTCATACTGAATGCGTTTTGTTTATGAATTGATGATATTTATAGTAATTAATATTTTGTTGAATATCTCTTATTATCAATAATCGCTTGTAATCGCCTGGGTATAGATTCAATCAGATTATTTGTTATATTTTCCTTTATTTTTTCCCATTCTGTTTGTAATGCGTTTTTTAAAGCATTTTTATTTGAAATTTTATATTATTGTAACCGATATTTCAATTCTTGCCATATGTGCTCGATTGGATTTACATCCGGTGATTGGGGCGGAGTTTCCAGAATACGAGGAGCGTTGTATAAAAATCAATCTCTAATTAAACGGGTCTTATGAAGGTCTTATGAACGTGTTCTCAAAAATGTCAAGATTCCCGAGGGTCTAGAAATTCTCGAAACAGTTGGAATTCTGGAATTTGGGACTTTAGAACTGTAATAATTAACCCTTACAAATCAGACGGTTTTGAGGCAGTCTCGTTGATCGAATGTAAAAACTATTTAATTGTAGTATCGTAGTTTTAGGGATCGGAAAAATGAAAGTGTGTGGGTCGACTAAACGAAAGCCAGGCTCATCGGAAAAAACCATTGGCGACAAACAATTCAGCGATGGTTCGGTAATGTTTAGCGAGCGCGGGGTGGGAAAAGGAAAGGTCTATAAGGGTTTTCTCGAAGGGGGAAAAGACCAGTGTGGAACGAGAAACCGAGTTGTAGAGTTACGTAAAGAGTTGAGAGTTGAACATAGAGCCGCGTAGTAGAGTTGAGTTAGATGTAGTCAGTATTTTGTCAGTATTTATAAGTTAAGAATTGTGTACTTGTATACTTTTGTCATCAATCACATTAACACCTAGCCGACCGAAGGCGGAGATCTCCCACTTTTTCCCTGACAAAGCAGTGCCATTGATTCTACTTACCTTTGTTATTAGTTGGTCCTAAGTTGACGTTGAATTTATTAAAAATTGTATTTTAGAAAATTTATAAACAGTATCAGTTCAAGACTAACTAATAACAAAAGCAAATAGAATAGAATCTGTTGAGGACAAAATGGGAGATCTCCCCATTTGGTCGGCTAAGTGTTAACCCTTTGCACTCGAGAGGTGATCGTTAGTCGTGTAATGATACTAACTTCAAAAATTTTCAAATTCGAAGTATTTACTATAATTCACGTATATTAAACTTCATTTAGTTTAGTTAAGTCGTATATTAAAATTTACATATATGACTACTTAACGTCCGGGTCTAAAATAAAGTCTGAAAATTTGTGAAACTATCATATGTTAGGATTATGATGCCCTATGAGAGGGGACAGCCGAGTGCAAAGGGTTAATAATAATAATAATAAATTATAAATACAATAATAATAATAGTAATAAATTATAAATATAATAATGATAATGATGATAATAATAATAATAATAATAATAATAATACATTGTAAATATAATAATAATAATACATTATAAACATAATAATAATAATACATTATAAACATAATAATAATAATGAATTATAAATATAATAATAATAATAATAATACATTATAAATATAATAATGATAATAATACAATGTATTATATAAATATAATAATGATAATAATACATTATAAATATAATAATGATAATGATAATGATAATGGTAATAATAATATTAACCCTTTGCACTCGAAAGATGACTGTTAGCCGTCTAACGATATTAATTTCAAAGATTTTCAAGTGTAAAATATTTACCAAGATTGACTTATGTTAAACGTAATTTAGTTTATTTAAGTCGTATACTAAAATTTACACATATGATTACTTAACCTCCGAGTCTGATTAATAAACAAACTAACTAAAATCTGAAAATCTGTGAAACTATCGTTTGGCGACTAACAGGCGCCTCTCGAGCGCAAAGGATTAAGTCTAATAATCGTAAGACACTTTCTATAATAGTGATCCAACAATTCGGTTTTATTTACGCTTTCATACTGTTATAAAGACTGATCTACCGCAGAATCATTTACATCAGGGCTTCTTAAACTATGGGTCGCGACCCCAAATGGGGTCGCGTAGCAAAATTCTGCAATTTTTAATTTTAGATTTTTGTATGTTTCAAAACGAATTCTAAAACTATATATTTTCATATGTATATGTGTATATTGTTACCTAATAAATAAATCATCAAAAAATATTAATTTATTTTTCTTTTATATTTGTATGGGGTCGTCAAGAAACTCGCAATCATAAATGGGGTCGTGAATGACAAAAGTTTAAGAAGCCCTGGTTTACATCAATTATTAGGAGGTTAAAATGTTGTAGAAAGAGGAAAGAAAATGATGAAGTTATGAGAGGACAGTAGCGAAGATCGGAGGCTAACTCCCTGAAAGGTTCGAAAGACACTTTCAATGATGCAAATTCCTTCGTGAAACTTTACACACGGATCGCGATAATCCGGTTACGACAGATGCAGCAAAGTGAATATACTCGACATGCTGTTTGCTCTCGACGAGATAAAAATATTTGCACGCGGTGCACTTCCACTCGCCATGCACTCGATGCACCGTGAAAATGTTTACAGTCTTTGTCAACCGGATATCCGCTACATGATTCCCAATAATATTAAATTTCTACGACCAGTTTACTTTTATCTTCGCAAATGATTTTTTAGACGAGATTCCGGAAAGCTTCTTTTCTCTTTTCCAATTTTTCCTTTCGATTTAGGTCCTCGTATGAAGTTAATGTAAATCGATTAAGTTTTATGCATAAAACTGTGTATAAAGACTGGATTATTCCTCGAGCAACGTCGTATGTTCAGTTAATCCTCTGATAGAGTATCGATCATAGCCGTCGATATCGATACTTACAAGGGAAGGACCCCAGCTGTACCACACGGATTTCAACGATCTTTCATAAGATGATAGAGTACATATTGTTAAGTATGTCTGCCAAATATTAGCCGTAGTTACCTGGTAGTTTTAAAGATATAAACAATTAAAGACATATATGTATTAATCTACTATGATTATGAATTTATGATTGAAATTGAACAGTGGCGAACCGACAGGTTGTATGTATTATCTCCAGTTTTGACGACCTTTTTCTGGACATAACATAAATTACCAAGAAACAGAGCAAGAAAAGTTATCCTAGGTAACCGTCTTAAAAATCAACCAAAAAAAGTTGATATATGTAAATTTAAAAAAAAAAATATATATATATATGTAAATTTGTATGGCTACGTATGTTTATATTAAATTTGTTAGTCTAATAAGTAAAAACTCATTGTAAAAGCGATATCTCTTTGACTGTTGGAGATCAAATGATTCTTTTGTATATGTAAGTGTATCTTAAAGGCTGTAATAAACATTCATATTCAAAAAAAAAAAAGGTTGTATGTATTGTGAATCGGAAATTCGACGATCGAGTTCCCATCATGTAAATATTTTTTATATTTATTTTTCTTTTTTCTTTCTCTCTTTAGTCACTATTACTTCACTGTAGTGACTCTATACATGATAAGTTGACTATCAGAATGATAGTTATCGTAGGACTAACCTCCTTAACACTAGATTGCCGGAGTGAGTCAATTTGACTCACTTGTGATTTTGTCAAGTTCAAGTATCATGTGAAAGGAATAGAAGTAAAGGTGTTTGTGCTAAATTTAATAAAAAAATCTGTGGAAAATGTATTTTAAAAACACCATTGATAGAGCATCGATCATAGCCGTCGATATCGATAGTTAGTAAGGTGTCTTTGTTTCGTTTTGTTTTCCCTTTCTCTACAAGAAATATGTGACCTAAGTCAGTCAGCAGAGAGCTCACGACGCGTACGAACGTTAGAATGTAATTATATCTATTAAGATCATTTAAATATTAATAAACAGTAAAATATATATATATCGTCTAGTGGTTTATTCCAGCAGCTTTTTCTTCACCCCATAAAACCTAACATCCTCAAATTTAACAAACTTTGTAAAATAAATTCATTATTTTGGTATTAATCCTCAAATTTAACAAACTTTGTAAAATAAATTCATTATTTTGGTAATCTTTTTTTAAATTATTCTTAATAAAAATTCAATCTTCCTATGATTTGTTTGTGTGAAAAATTAGTTTGACCCTATTAAGATCATTTAAATATTAATAAACAGTAATATATATATATCGTCTAGTGGTTTATTCCAGCAGCCTTTTCTTCGCCCCATACAACCTGACATCCTCAAATTTAACAAACTTTGTAAAATAAATTCATTGTTTTAGTATTAATCCTCAAATTTTACAAACTTCGAAAGATGAATTCATTACTTTGGTAATCTTTTTTTAAATTATTCTTAATAAAAATTCAATCTTCCTATGATTTGTTTGTGTGGAAAATTAGTTTGACCCAATTTTATAAAATTTAACGTAACATTATTAAACTAAAAAGATATGTTACGTGATTCTGGTGTATCAGTATAATCAGAATTCGAAATGAAAGTTATTATTTAAAAACTTGTTAGAAATAGCGTGAATATTTTTCTATGTTCTAAAAACCTGCACTACACAAATCGTAACTGTTATTGTATTCAATAGATCCTCTGATTTAAATTATGCAACATACAGTGTTGCAAATAGCCTTCACCTGTGTTCATTTTATGATTATTAAGTTTTCGATTTGAATAGACAGAAGAACCGTCGTTGAAAAAGATGCTGGAAAATATGCATGTGAGTTGCTCATAAATAGAATATTACTATTTATTGAACGTAACATAAAGAACGACTTTGTTTATAACATCGTCTGGCACCTTTGAAGATACTTAGAATTTGCTAGAATTATTATTACGCGTTTATTACATCCGTATACGTGCATACGTAATACAGTATGTAAATCGAAGCAGCGAAAATACAATAAATGAAAATTCGATACATATTTAAACACAAAATAATCTCAATCACAGCATTAGATACAGAATTAGATACAGTAGCGGACAAAAGGTTACGACCAAAGGGTTAAATAAAATAAATAAATTAATCAATAAGAAATAACAGTATAAATAAAATTTGTATTCTATGCTAATCAATAAATAGTGTTCTACCATAATGACAATAAAAATGAATAGATAAACGATATTTGTGAATCACAAAATTACGTTCTACATTGTTCTGTGGTCTTAAACTTTTGTCCGCTACTGTATATAAAATAGGCTTTGATTTATATGTATTATAAAATCTGACGGTTAAATTATTAATATTTTGTCGTCAGTTACAAAATAATTAATTAACAGCGAAAATTAAGCTAAAATAAACAACAGTGAAAAGAAAAACATGAAAGGTGGAAAAATATGAAAAGGAAAATTCAGTTTATTTGTTCTACCTATAAGGTTAACCTTGAAATATCTTTGTGTCCCTGACTGTATGAAGTATCTCAGATAATTTAAACAAAAATAAAAAGATAGGGCGTAAAAATAATTACGACTGTAATTAAATTAAAAATTGCAAAAATAAAGCTGCAAGATTGAATTCTCATGATAAATTCATATGCCTTTAAATTAATTCAACTTCTCCATATCAAACTTTTCCTTAGAATCAAATTCTTAAACCATACCAGTCCTTACACAAATCTTAAAATGTGTATATAAATTTTTCATTACACTTATTAAAATGAAAAGCTTTTAAGACCATAGTATTTTCTAAAGATTCAATTAAATATCTGTTAAATAGCTCATTAATTGGTCCTAATTGTTTAAATACCAAATTATATAGCTGTTGACAAATAGATTATTCTTAGGTGGACACTTCTTAATAGAATTAAAATTATATTACAATTACTAGTGATCTTGTTTACAATTATCTTTAAAATCGTTATCACTTCTGTTTTTTAATAACAGCAAAATATTCTAAATAAGGGAAAATACATTTTATAACACAATAGATTGGAATGTACAGTTTGCAACAACAACGATTGCAACGTACTAAAATTACATAATAATGCGACTTACCTATATTGATCGGTAAATATCCTGAAAATGATAATTCGTTTTTATTCGACAACGTTCCACTATGTTCAACATGCTGTTAATTAGTTACGTTTAATAAACATAATCTAAAACAATTCCATTTTGATCCTGTAGCTATCAGTATCATTTTCTTATTTATTAAACAAGTTAACCGGTTTTCGCAGAACGACCAATGATCGAGAAACATACAAAAACAACAAAAATTCTGTACAATTTATACAATTTTTATTTTTGAACTTGAGCTTTTCAACTCAACGTATTCTGCTTTTCGTTTTTTAGGTTGTTTTTTATGTGATTTTGCAGTTCAAGTGGAAGAGTAAAACAATGCACGTGTATTTCGTGTATCAGTGTACAAGTGCTGTATTCATTTTACCAACAAAGCAATTCTGCCGCCTGTATTTTCGAAAAGAACCCGTTCAACGAAATTCAGATTGAAAAATAAAATACCACGCCCAAAGCTTGAATTCATTCGAAGCAATCGATAAACGATCTCCGATTTCTATTCTATAAACAAAACTAAGCAACGATAAGACTAATCGGTAGCAAATCTCTACTCTACGAGGTTTAACAATTTTTCCGTAAGTCATCGAAAGAAGAAGAAATCCGCGTTCTAAGGAAAAATTTGCAAATCAAGCCGATTGCGAAGCAAAGTTCAACCAAAGCTCGCCACGGGATAGCCGAATATGACTCTCGTCAAGCTGTTCGGCTATGAGATCATGGCAAAATTTTGATATTCCCGACAGCAAACAGTCTCATGCAGTGCAGCAATTTCACGTGTCCTCGTGTGCGTAACAGTGAAAGAGAGAAAGAGAGAGAGAAAAAAAAATGGAAAGGAATTAATTGCGTAGGCAGCGAATCGAATCCATTTCATAGTGATTGGAATTATCATGGCGAGAGGTGTTAATTAGTTTGTGAGTGTATTTCTGTAGCTATAGGTTTATATATATATGAGTGTGAACTGAAACGAGAAATTTATAATAGATAATAAGATCGTGTACATACGCTCGCTCGACAGGAAGCTCTGTCTCTTTGAACCTGCAACCCAAGGATCACAAACATGATTTGCATCGTTACACCTCGCACCCCTTTGTCGCGGATAAATCAAAAGTAAATTATTCTCGGTACAACAAGGCGTGAAATAACGAATAAAAGTATGCTTCTTAAAGATTTTGTCATTGTTTTGTCATCAAATTTTTTTTTAATGAAATAAATGCCAAGGATTTTTCCTTTAATGTATATTTCCCAAAAACAAGATCAATCGACTTAGAAACTTGATTGTGGGAACATTTATAAATATCTTTCAATAATAAATAAAGGTGTAAATTTTATAAAATTGTTTGCTTTTCGTCGCCTTGTTGTACCGTAGTTACCTATAAGGACTACAAATGCGTTAAATAATAAGAAAGTAGTAATGTATATTAAGCACTACTAACACCAACATAAAAAGCTACAGTATTTTGTCAAGCTTCACAGAAACAAAAAAGACTTCAAGACGACAGGACAATATGTGTTACAGTAATTGTGCTCCGATCAGATACTTAGTAATTAATATCTCTAATCGCATTGTTCTTTATTCGCTGCATGTGCAACTTACATTTCTGCACAAATAATGTTAGAATATTGGGAAAATAAAATTGATAATGTTACAAATGAGAAGAAAATATCTTTAAGCAAGAATAAAACATTTATAGCTCACTTGATCAACGATTGTATTAATTATTAGACTTTTTAGTGCAACAAAATGTTTCTTATACTTATCATTGGATATAAAAGTTCATTCGTCAATGAAATCTTATAGGTGGCAGTAGAATCTGTATCACTATGGTCAGACATTCAATCATCTTCTAAATTATTGGGTGATGTTATTAGCTATCACGCGGTATATTAAAAAGAGCTCGCTTCTAGTTTAAACTAATTTAATATTTCATCATTTTATTCATTGTATTCAGTACGTTGTATTCAGCTCCTTTCATTTCATTCACTGAAGTTGTAACTATAAAAGATAGAAGTACTCTACAATACCAACAGATCGAGCGCCCTGTCTCGAAAACTTCCTTCATTTCCGCAAGATAGCGCTAAAGCGCACCTTCAATTCCTGCTTTGTCTCTGTCGATAATATCAAACAAAGTACAGAACAGTCTAGAGAAAATGTACACCATAACTTCAGTTAATTTTATTTATCCTTTCCAAGGCGAGTATGCACGCATGCTTTCAAAAACATGACCGAAATACTGAACTGTCACCTATTACCATCTATCCTTCTAATCATCTTAAAGTAGGAAAAATTTCCTGGTATAGGAACGTTTGCTAAATTGTTCGTTTTAAAATAAAAATTAATAATACAGTCAGTTCTCGTATAATACGGTAATTACGTTCTAAGAAATTTTTGTGTTATAAGAAATTGTTTTATAAGGGACTAAAGGATCATTGATTTTAAGAACAAACAGCAAAAGTATACTTCAAAAATTAATAGGACTACCACGTACGCCAAATTCATGTTCACCTAACTACTAAAAGAAACGTTTTTATAGTTCATTTCGGTTTTTGATTCATTATTATTCAATTACAATTAATTTCTGCTTTTCATAGACAAACACCAGGAGATGTCCGATTACGTAAGCATGTTAGAGCGAAATTGCGTTGCAAAAGTATCGTGTTTTAGCGAAGGTTTCCGCGATTTGGAATGAAACCGTGCTACAGAAGTACCGTGTTATACGGAAGTTAACTGTAGTAACTTTGGAATTTCCAAATATATAAACTTATCTTTACTTCTGATAGATGGCACTTAGTGTTTAATTAGAAATCAAACAGTAAGCTTAGATACGACGTAATCAGGTAAATAAGCTTGATCTCAAGCAGAAGGAGTAGAAGTAGGTACTGTGACGCAGCGGCTTTCGTTGCCTCGCAACGTGCAGCGTAGTAGGGGACATAACGGGTGAACATTATGATTCTGAACCATGAATGGGACGTAACACGGATTGGCTTTGCTTTATGACACCCGTTATGTCCCCCACTTCACGCACAGTACAAGACAAAGTGTTGCGTATCATTCTATCTACTTCCACTCTGCCTTGAAATTTAGCTTATATTTCTGGTTATGCTATTTAAAACAAAATGTGATTACTAGACGAGAGACCTTCTTAAGCTTAACCACAGTTGTGCATCTTTGCGCTTCATGAAAATCGCCATCTAATTAAGGGTATTAGTAAGCAGCTCCTTTTGCACAGCTTTTTAGGAATATAATAGTGAAACGAGTTTGAAAAACGATTGACAGTTCCTAAACGATGACAGTATTTTTAGAAACATTCCTTCCTTAACTCATATTAACCTTTTTCCAGTTTTTACTGTTATACAGGTAACAGTTATTATTTTTCTTCGTTGATAAGGTATGTCTATAAGTAGGAGCGGCACTGCAAACTAATCAATCAACAAATAAAGAACTGTCATAGTAGAATAGTAGTAATAGAGCAGAGAATAAAATAAATCGAAACTATTAATCCTTTACTATATGAATATCCTCGATTTTAGTGAAATTTATAGTACCGATGGCTTACTAATTTCCTTAGGAATGTAATACCTAACATCCGGAGGTAGATCTTAAGCATCTTGTACAACTTTTGTGGTATATCGTTCAGGATTATGTATACTGTCATATGCTACATTCAATTCAACTTTTATTTCAAACACTAGAAATGCTGTAACTTTATAGTATACTGAACCAGTAACATTGTGGACAGAACAAAAGTAATAAAGGGAGGCTTCTTGGACAATGAAGGAAGTTAGTTGTGGTCTCTCAAGTTCCCACATAAAAAGGTAGGTTAGGTGTATGCATGCTCTCTCCTATACTGGCGTAACCACAGTCGATATTGCCTTATCCATAGAAAAATCAGTTATGCAACACATACTGTTTTATCCATAGAAAATTCGGTCAGTAATTTGAAGTGGTAACAACAGCAATAACTTCTCAACGGTCGATAATGCAGGACGCTGCCTAAGATTATTTTAGGAAAAATTATCCTAGTGGCTGGTAAAGCATTTCACTTCGTTGAGCAACGTTTCTTCGAAAAGTCGGTAAATCAATACCTGACGAACACAAACCCCGAGTGAGCTTGTTTTCTAATTCCCTTTTAATTATTCATGAGCACGTGCACATTGCATTACGACATGTCAATTATCGTTGTGTGTACAAATAGGCTGATTAACGGTGCCATGTCAACAGTAATCTGTAATTCACGTGGGCGTAAATTACACCGAGTTCGTCTAATAGCAATAGATCGTTGTTGAATAACCGGTAATTATGAATTTCGCGCTAGCGTGCGTGAGACGACTGATTACTTTAGTAAGCCAATCAGTATTAATTTAAAATTAAAGTTCGATAATGAGCACTGTTTTTTTTTAAATGTAATCCTAAATGAACCTAGAGATGGTTCTTCTATCTACTTGTTCTCTCCTTCAGAAATATGTATTTTTATATTGCAACGGAAGTAAATGTATGAATAATTACCTCCTTTTCGACTTGTAAATATTTAATCCTTTTTTCTATACAAGATTATAAAAATGTTTAATTGCACGAAGAAAGCAGTATAAAAAATTCTATGGACAATTAAAGAACATTTCTTTCTTCAAAGTATACTATGTTATTCATAATAATAGTTACGAATATTTTTAAAAACAGTTCTTTATATTAAAATAATCTTAAAATTTTCATCGTTCATTAAGAAAGATTTTATAGATACTATATTCTTAAAAGTAGACTATATCACTCACAAAATCTAATATGGATTGCGAACATATTAATAATTGTATTTCTAGATTACAATAATTTACTAAAATACTGAATATTTGAAACGGGAAACTTAAATAAAGAAATCTACGAACAGTTTATTTAACTATTGAAGGTATCATTATAAAAATTAATTTAGTAGAATCATTAAAATTTAAAATTAATTGTAACAAGGTTTTTAAACCGTGTTACACCTGCTACTAAATTTTTTCATCTCCTTAAATTAAAAATTTCATGTACTGAATGTCTGACCATGATTGATTCCTACTACTGCAGTTGAAACATCCAACCTTTCACCAAAGTAAAAATTATCTGATCAAAGCTTGGCAACCATAATTGTCACTCAACATCACATTCACAAATTTCCACATCCCATTATTTACAAGGTTAGATCCCCCTTTCGTAATTCCAACATTCCGAGAAGAAAAACGATGTTTTCCTCGAATTCATACCGATCTAAGCGAATGCACGCTATAAAGGACTTACCTTTCGCTGGCGATCGAACTGTTTCGAGACATCGACTTCGGTGACATCTCGAAATCGCTGTCGCTGCGATACAGAAAGCTCTCTCGCCGCTGTGGCAGGGTTTGGAGGACCAGGCCTGCACTCGGCGAGGCGCCTCCACCGCCTCCGGCGCCACCGTCCAGCGTCGATGCGCCATTTTCCACGTCGAAACTATGGAGAAAACAGAATTAATTGTGGAAAGTATCTTATGAATATTATTATTGTAGGCAATTTACTAATCAATAGAGCCTTTGTATAGGGGAGAGCGGCAGAGAATAACGAATGCCGTTTGCCATTGCTTTCTTTAGACGACCGCGGATCAAACTTCGAGGTGTTGCCATGTTATTTTTACGGGGCCGCGTTATCTTCCGGCGCCGCTTTAACCCTTTCAGCCCGAGCGGTGACTATAGTCATCCAACATTTGACGCTCGCTCTGTACGAGCGGTGACTATAGTCATCCAACACTTGACGCTCGCTCTGTACGAGCGGTGACTTATGCCGCGTCCACACTGCTGAACAGCAGTGTGGACACTTTCGCGAACAGCGAGCAGCGAGCAGCGAACAGTGTTCGCTCGGGAAGCGGTACATCAAGCCGCGTCCACATAGAAGAGAACAGTTCGCGAGCAGCTCGCGAGCAGCACACGAATTGCTCGCGTGCGGTTCGCGAGCTGTTTGCCAACGGAAAATGCAGCATATCCAGACTGGAGCTCGCGAACAGTTACAAGCTTGTTCGCTCTGAATTCATGGGCAATTCGCTATTAGCTTTTGCCATATACTGTGTTACAAACGCGTCCAGATACGCTTCGAGCTCGCGAACAGTTTCTTTGATGTACCGCTTCCCGAGCGAACACTGTTCGCTGTTCGCTGAGGAGTTCGCTGCTCGCTGCTCGCTGTTCGCGAAAGTGTCCACACTGCTGGCGAGCACAGCTCGCGAACTGTTCGCGAACAGCGAACTCCTCAGCGAACAGCGAACAGTGTTCGCTCGGGAAGCGGTACATCAAAGAAACTGTTCGCGAGCTCGAAGCGTATCTGGACGCGTTTGTAACACAGTATGTGGAAAAAGCTAATAGCGAACTGCCCACGAATTCAGAGCGAACAAGCTTGTAACTGTTCGCGAGCTCCAGTCTGGATATGCTGCGTTTTCCGTTGGCGAACAGCTCGCGAACCGCAAGCGAGCAATTCGTGTGCTGCTCGCGAGCTGCTCGCGAACTGTTCTCTTCTATGTGGACGCGGCTTTATAGATCACTCGCGACTCTTCATGAGCAGAATATATATGTTATCTCCATGGTAATCCATCGCAAAAATTTCGCACTTGTTTTACGCTGCCTAATAATAAACTGACGATGACGTGGTATTGTGCGTCTGACGGGCGCTTGCA
>JAOPTO010001239.1:0-93626 GCA_033822845.1 Tetrapedia diversipes
AAGCGTTTCCAGTATACCACACAGGACGACGAGGGATGCGTGCGATTTAGGTTTACTTTGCCCTAAGTTAGCATAAGCATGTCAATTTTATTATAGGCGCTTCTCCTACAAGGAAACCTCGTCCAACTTAAAGCGAAGCAATTCGCTTTCCTTGCAAACCCGTCGCCTTATCGTAAAGAACAATTGAATGTTCTCGCGCGTATTAAAATTAAATTAAAAACTGAGGAATAAGACTACGCGTTTGACTATTAAAATAAAACTCAAGAGTAGGACAACACGTCTGACCCCTTCGACGTTACATTTATTTCTGTTCCTTTTTTTTTTTATAATATCAACGGTCTCTTCGTTACCACCTCTGGCTGAACTTTGCCGCCTTTATTCAAATTTTCCTCCGTTGACAGCATTCTAGAAAATGCTTGATGCATGGCATTCTGTGAGCCGGCTCGCCTCACAAATGCCTTGAACGATTCTGCGCTAACACGTGTATATAGTTTCGCAATCGTTCGGTGTCGGAGGGCATTGCATGGCGTACTCGCTCGTCGTCGCGCGACATGCGCTTTCTAATTCTATGCTTCTGTAAGACGCTCTCGCGAGTCTTCTGCAATCTCGTCCGTGTCACGATAATCCATGTTCGCGCCGCGGTTGCTGGGGCGGCGTCATGTCGATGCGACTACCGGTGTTCAGCCGGGGAATTGCGGCCCTATGTTGAATGGAACCGTCGTTACACCCGACCAGAGTTAGGTCCTGCATGTGGACACGGTCTCAGCGCTACGCGTTGGGGAGAACGGCATGCTCCTACCCCTACCACGGTCGCTGTTGTGGGTCGCGCCACCCGTTGTTGGTGCGTTCTCGCTTCTGTTAGACGGCAGTGGTGGACTGCTGCATCCATCTGTAGGGCTGTGCTCGAACCTTAACTGGGCCCCGTGAGTTTTATTGCCATGGTATCGCCCTAGCGACCGCATAAGTCGCGGCATGGTGGCGGGAAAGGTCGCAAGAGCACATTTAGCATAGAATAACTTTACCTTTAATTTTATATAAAATTTATAACACGAGGCACTACCTCAAGTAATGGTGCTCTAGAAAAATATGTTGCATAAATTGTAGAATGTTTTTCATGAGTTAGGTTGTTGGAAAGGGCAGCTTTCTGCACTTTTTTTTTTTCATTAACTCAACCACAGTTAATATCGAAAAATCGAAGAGTACAAATAAATGATAAAAGCCATTAATTTAAGGATGCAAGAGTGATGCACGTCTATTCGGTAAAAAAATGTACAAATAAATAGGTGTGTGTTAGGATGAATGCAATGCACTTCATCGATCTTATTGTTTCTGCATGGGAACTCATACGTACATATACGTCGCTACAGGACTATAAAATGAGTCCTGGTGAGAACCCAACCACATTGGTTGGATTTCAGCGCTTCAAGAGCGAGAGAGAAAGTCTTTCATTTGTTTTCCCTCTCGATTTCCCGAAGTCGTCCGAAACGCTGAGCTCACGTACACGCGTTTATTGCGGTAGTGTGCGTAATGGAAGGGGGTATTCTCGAAAACTCCCGTCCTAAGTCTGGCATCACAGATTCATCATGCTTAATTTATGCACTTTCGGAATTGTAACATATAGCTAACATCCCAAACTACTTTCTCATGTAAATTTTAATACAAATTTCATTGCATACTATTCATTATTAATAATAATTAACTGACGCACTCTTTAAAAGATGTTATCAACATTAACACTTTTTTCATTAATTGCAGGCTTTCAAGTAATTGATTTAAAATCCATGCACCTCATTACCTTATAGTTAATTATTTTAAATATAGTAAATTGCAAATGGAAAAATTTGTTTAATGAAATTAACCTTTCATGTATATGTATAACCTTTTAAATCGCAAATAGAATTTTTAGGGTTATAAAATAAACAAGCCAAGGTTACACGTATTCTTAATATATTGACATAAACGCATATAATCACTATAATAATTATTTGGTAAATATTTATTTTGTTATAGCTTTTTCACTATCAGTGTCTATATTTTTCCAGTTACAATATCTAAAGGAAAATGGAAACATTTTATCAGTGTACAGTGTACCCTGAAATAAATATTTTACATAATTAATACCATTTATTGTTTACTTATGATACTACTATAATTGTTCCATACAATGAAAAAATTAAGTGGTTTAAGAATTACTCTTCAATAAGTTTTTTTAAATTAAGATTCTTACTGTAAATAAACTAAATATTATTCAAAGTTTTAGACAAGAAAAAAGGTTTCTTATAAAATCGATTATTATTTGTATAATTATATAAAAAAGGAAGAGAACTTAAAAGGATACATGTTATGTATAAATTCCACAAAATTTTTCATAAATATATTTGAAATGAATAAGCAAAAATAGGATAATTATATAAAATTAAGTTACCTGCAAATGATCCATTTCGTGTTGAGCAACCCTAGCTAGCCAATTTTTTGCTTTCCAACAAAAAGGCTCTCCAAATTGATTAAGCGCTTTAATTTGAATTTCTGTGGCTCTTGGTACATGCGCTTGATAAGACTCAATACTACAACATGTTTCATAATGCGTAATTTCTTCAGGATTTATTATTTCCATTGTAGGATTTATAAAATATGTCAACGGTTGAGCTTCCATTCCACAAAATTTTCTCAACTCTGGATGAATTGTTTTCAAATTCTCTTCTGTCATTTCTATAGCAAATAATTGCCAAGGTAAACCAATTTGTGGTGCTGCTAATCCTATTGCTTCATACTTCCTCATTATTTGATGAAAATGTTTAATTACCTGCAAACAGCAGTAATAAATATACACATATGTACTTCATTAATAAATGCTATATACGACAAATAATGTAAACAATTTTCTTTTTTAATTATCAAACAATCAAATTAAATTTCATTAATTTTAACCTTTTGTATAACAAAAATTAATTTCACTTATAAAGCAAACATATTTATTTAGCATTATTTAAAAATATAAACATCATAAACTCACCGTTTGAAATTCTTCCGTTTGTATTATTTTTGTATCTATAGATGTCGCTTTCTTTCGTAAAACAGGGTCATTAGCATTACAGATATAATCATAAGGAGGTTTCGGGTTTTCGGTTGATTCATAAAAGTAAATGGAAAGAAGTTTTGCAATGCCTCGAAAGCTAATAGAACGTGTACTATTTGTCTGCACGTTCTTTAGATATCCACTGAGTATATTAGTATATTTGAACATTATAAGTGCAGCTGTTTTGTAATATTTTTGAAGTTTAGAATGTGCACTAGGTTAAACCATTACAAGAATTATAGATACGTTGGTACTACGTTTAGCGCATAAAAATATCTACTGCGCCCTACCTATCTTAGCGCGAAAATATGACATTAATTCCCAGCATGTATTATAATTGTTGTAAATAAATACATTTACTTCATGCCCATGAATCATATTAAGATTAATAAATTATATGATTACATTTAGTGCTATTACGCTGCTAATGATACATTTAGTACTGTTATAAAGATGTACTCAAAGCAGAAATTTTATTTGAACTGAAATTGCAAAATACTTAAAAATGCTTCTTGTATTTAAAAGAATATTTTTTTACTTTGAAACCTTGTGTAATATTTAAAGTATATGTATTGTACGTATTAAATAATTCAACAATTTGAACAGTATTTGAATGTTAAAATTGTTAATCGGAACATAATAAATATATAAATATTTTGTCATTGTTATATTCTTAATATTTTTAAATTTAAGTAAGTCGAATGTTATTTTACTTGCTGTTACTACTCATTACGTAATAGTTCATTGTAATCTCAAAATCCCGATTACCGTTTCGTTACGCACATAGATTGAAAAAAATAAGAATATCAACATATTAATTTGCTGATATTCTATAACCTACATATGTAATTGAACATCTTACTATGTCTGATACATTTGTGTCACGGTATTTTACATCGTTTTTATTAACATTTTGTGTTTTATTATTATTAACTGGTGTAAACAATACAAAATAAATATTAAACAGCAAAAATGGTAATTATTATTTATATGTAATTGTGAAATAAAACTAATATCTTTTTTTTATTAGTTTAAAAATGGTACATTGAAATTAAGCTATGTTGGAGGTAATTCTATTACTACTCTCAGGTATTTATCAGCACAAACCATAAGTACAGGTAAGAATGTAGGTTTACAATTTGATGATCAAAATCCAAAACCAATTGTATTACCACCTGATACAATGCCATCAATACCAAACCCAACTATGCCCAATCCTGCAGGGACTCCTTTAGTAGAAATACCAGGTTTTAAAACAAATTTATTTAAAATAATTATGTTAGTTATTTAATACGAATAAAACTTTGGCTGTTTATAGTTTAAAAATAAATTGTTGTATAAAATATTAATAACATATCAATGCATAAGTTAATTATATAATTAAAATTTAGGTCCTATAGTTGAACCTGCTCTTCCTCAAACACTACCTCAACCTCAACCTCAACCAAATGTTAAACCACCTATTGAAATTCCATTACCTGATAAAAATGCATTTTCAGCAAAGGAAATACGAACAAATCCAGAAGATGATGTCTTATTTAAAGATGTAAGTATGCTTATGAACTATAAAACATAACATCATATAATTATAAATTATGTGATTATGATTATGAAACCAATAATGTAAATGTATAAATTAAGTATTTATTGAAAAATATCTTCTTTTAAAATAAGATTGGAAATAAAGGTATTATTATATTAAATCGTCCAAAAGCACTAAATGCCTTAAATTTGTCAATGGTTGAAAAAATATATCCGGTACTCAAAAAATGGGAATCATCTAAGGAATTAGTAATAGTAGAAGGTGCAGGGGAAAAAGCATTTTGTGCTGGTGGTGATGTAAAAGCTATTGTTCAGACAGTAAGGGAAAGTGGAAACAATGATTTAGGAAGAACATTTTTCAGGGGAGAGTATAGGTATGTGATAAAATATTTTATTTTATAAATTTATAAATTATTTAAATCATTATATTTTTAATTTATTGACAATAGTTTAAATTATCTCATTGGTACATACAAGATACCATACATTGCTATTATAAATGGGATAACTATGGGAGGTGGCGTTGGATTATCTGTTCATGGTAAATATCGTGTTGCCACAGAAAAAACATTGTTTGCAATGCCAGAAACAGCAATAGGATTCTTTCCTGATGTTGGCGGAAGTTATTTTTTACCTAGATTGAAAGGCAAATTGGGGCTTTACCTTGGATTAACTGGAGATCGATTAAAAGGTATAAAGACTACTGAATTTAATGATGAATAAAATTATGAATAATTTGTAAGAAAATTAAGTACCTTGTAACACATTTATATTATGTTTAAAGGCATTGATGTGCTACTTGCTGGTATTGCAACACACTTCGTACCTTCTGAAAAGTTAGCAGATTTAAAACAAGATTTACTAACAACAGAACAACCTGACATTAAAAGAGTCTTAAGTAAATATCAACCTGAAAAGTTAAATCAGGAATTTTGTTTAGCACCATATATGAACAAAATAGATAAATATTTTTCTGGATCCTCTGTAGAAGAAATAATAGATAGGTAGATTTTATAAAAATTTTATTTATAAAAATTTATTGTTACAAAATATTGTTTAAAATTATATTTTTATGAAGATTGACAAAAGATAAATCAGAATGGGCTCAGAAAACATTGCAAATGTTGTTAAAAGCTTCACCCACTTCTTTAGAAGTCACTATGCGCGCTATTCAAGAAGGAAGCACGTTAAATCTAGCAGATTGTTTAAAGATGGAATTCAGATTAGCATATGCTGCTTTAAGTAAAACTAGCGATTTTTGTGAAGGTACATATAATTAATGCATATCTGTTTATAGCTGTAGTTTCTAAAAACAGTTTTGTTGTCATATGGATTTGTTTTATTATTGTAGGTGTTAGGGCTCTTTTAATTGATAAAGATCAAAAACCCAAATGGAATCCAAACAGTTTAATGGAAGTAACAGATAATTCTGTGAATCAACAATTTATAAAACTTTCAGAAGAAAAAGAATTACAGCTTTAAAACAATGACATTCAGGAAACAGTACTAATAGAATTCATATTAAATATAAATCAACATGCTTTATTTACGAAAAATAATGAACAAAATATAAGTACTTACAATTGTTATATTGATACATTTAAAAAATTTCATTTTTAATATTTTTATTTCTTGTTATTTTTTTAAAACCAAGTTTACACAAACAGATCTATATAACAAATATATATAATCATTTTTATATAATTAAGGACGATTTATATTTTACATGATATTTACTGTTATTTTAAAAACTTGCTACCAAAATGTAATGACAAATATATTAATATTTTATAACAAAATGTATTTCTCTTGTTCCCTTTTTTTATAAACAGATGACATTTTATAAAAAAAAACCAGATAACTTCTAGAAGAAGAAAAAGCAAATACATATTAAATAATTGTGTATCACTTTATTTCGTTCATATTTTCAGATGTAGAATTAAAAAAAACTAACAAACCCAATCCATTTCAAAAATATACACAAAACATTTCTAGTATAATTAAGTATTCATGTTTTAAAAAATAATTTTAAGAAACACTTTAAGTTCTTAAATAGTTTATTGTTTTATTTATCAAAACGTTTATATTATTTTTTATCATGTCAAATATTTTCATAATATAACTTGAAAAATAACATAAATTCACAGAACTCGGATGGAATTTAAAAAATTTATATAGAAGGTTACTGTAGGCTCCATGTATTAAAATGAAAGAAAATAGTTTTATCACGTTTGTCATATGGTATTTTTTGAATGTTTTCTTTACTTATTTGCATTGTTCTGAAACTGTTATTGCAGTTTATGTATTGATATTCCTTTCCTACTGCACAATTCACATTAATGCACCTCTTCTGTACCAATATCCAATATGAATCAGAGGATAGGGAAATGTAATAAAGTGCCAAAAATCTGAGTATTTAAATTATTGTAGCATTCAATCAATGTACTGAGCAAGCCAACGGAAGCCTTCACCATACCCTTGTCTTTTCAGGACTGAGCACATAAATAATTCCAATGGACGACCAGGTATTTCACTGCGAGAAATTTTTCCCTAAAATTGATATATGTTATAGATTTCAAATAAAATACAATAATCCGTTATACACACCTTTCCTGTTGTTTGACCAAAAAGGTTGAAATAATTTCTGAGTTCATCTTCTGATGCTGCACCTGGTTTATCAATCTTATTACCTAGCACTAAAACTGGACATGCACTAAGTTGTTCATCAGTTAAAAGTGCATCAAATTCAGCTTTTGATTCTGGTAATCGCAATCGATCACTTGCATCAACAAGAAACACTATTGCATCCACTGCAGGAAAATAATCTTTCCAAACCCTACGTGCTATAATGTATTCCATATTTTAGTAAGTATAATGATATATAGTTAAATCATAGTTATAACTAAATTAATAAATGTATTAACTATACCTTGTGGATGCCCTCCAAGATCAAATGTTGTGAACCTCATATTCCCAATAGAAAGTTCTTCTGATGCTGAAACACAAACGTATGTACTATAGTAAAACATATAAAAACATTAACATTGCCTACAAAAATATAGAAGTAAAAAAAATATAAAATTATGTATTTAAAAACAAAATTTCAAATCAATTTTCAAAATAAAATGTAAAATTAGAAATAAAAAATTATATAAAAAGACAAAGAAGCTATTATACATAAACATCATTTTAATGTGCATGAATTATTTCACATATTAATTACTTGGGTGTAATGTAGGCACATGTTGAGCTAATCGGTCATCTTTAAGCATATGAAGTAATGTTGTTTTGCCTGCATTATCTAAACCAAGAAACAAGAGTTTACCACTCTTTTTCCAAAGACCTGAAAGTTAAAGTCAAAAATCTCATACAATATGTAAATGAAGACCAAACTGAGATCAATATTAAAAAATAGAAATAATCTTACAAAAATTATATATTTAATTAATAAACAAATATATAATACCTAATTTACATGTGTTTCCAACATATTTTCTATAACACACATAATAAATTGACTAAATATATATTTCAGGTATTATAAAAACTACATTTACCAAGATAATTTAAAACTCCTGCAAACCAGTCCCAAATAAACATATTTGTAGATTTGAATGGATGTTATGTCCACTGTGTGTACTAACTATTGAATGACTCTGCAACAATGACAATTTGAAAAGATTATCATTTGCAAGTAAATGAAACGTATGATTGGAGTTTCTTTTTTAAATTTATTGTAGCCTTGATAGAACTCATGTATATTTAAATTGTAATAAGTTATACAGTGAAATACGAATAGCAATTTATATTAATGGTTACTGATGTTAAAACAAACATTAAATTAGTATCGTTTATTATACTGAAGATGAGAATGAAAAATTTAGTACATAATCAGTGTACGATTACGATTGAAATGCGACAGACTTACCAGATCTCACCTACTAACAGTTTTATAATGTTTCGTTCACCACTACTAAAATGCAAAATTGCAGGCGGGTCAGAAAACCGTTCGCATGGTATAATTACGTGAAACTTGTTTCCTTTCCACTGACTAACGTACCCAATCGAAAAAAATATACGAAGTTGTAGAAGACGGGAAAAAAAGCTATTCTTTCTATAGAAAGCACAGCCTCAACAAGCTTAGTTGGCTGGCAGTTGGCACTGATGACGTCTACTTCCGTTTGCCATGTTGTCTGAATAGTGCTGTTTCATAAGCGCGAACTTTAAGGTCAATTATTTCTAATTTTATTCCATTCTTGAAGCTATGATTTTATACAGATATTAACATCATATATTATATCTTTTTATTCTTTTAAATTAATTGCGTTTTTATAACTATATTTTTATAGTTGCAGCAGTTATGAAAACATGTTAATATTACATACAAAAGCATAATTAAAATATATAACGTGTATTTGCATTATAGTTATGAAAATATATACATGATAATTAAAAATGTGTTATTATTGAGATATATTTACATATAGATTTTATTCATACAAGTCAAACATCTAAAAGTAGAATGTCCCTAGAATGCATTTGATGTAGTTACTAATCTTTCTAACCTATCTAAATCTTTTTCTTATAAAGTAATAACAATGTTGACAGGTAAATCAATTTTAATTTATTTTGTTTTCAATTAAAAATTAATTTGCTTTTAAAAATAATGTGGTTTTATTGATAGGTATGAATTATATTTTACAAAACATATTACAAAATTACTATGTACGGATAGAACCGCGTTAATAACCTGAAAAAAAGTTTTTGAATATGATTATGGTTATAACTTTTATTCCCTTATTATAATTTTAATTTAACATCTGCAGGATGGTTGACACACAGTTTTCGTTCCACATATTATTATAATACTGGGTATAATGTGTGCTCCTACATATTTATGCAAACCAGAGGTTATGCAGCAAGAAAGGGAACAAGAGAAAAGGCTAAAAAGAAGAAAATTAAAGTAGCAGTTGAAAAAGTAGGATTCATTCCCCATAACAAACGTAGTAAAAAAATGTTAGTATATTATAATATTAATTTGATTACAGTAATATGCATTATCATCTAATTTTTAAGTATGTTTATGATTTGATATTAGGGAGAAGGAAGTTTCTCCATTTGTTGCTATAGATGACAGTTGGAAATGGAAAGCAACTGATGATGTATGGATAGTGAAGTATCATCAAGAACCAATTTATTCCTTTGAAGAAGCTATAAAATGTCATCATGAAATGCATCATCCAACTATGTTAAATAAACTTGATGTACCCCTTAATGCAGTTTTCGATTTAGATACGAGGGTAAAAATTGAGACGAATATTTATATAATAATTTTGTAAATGTTAAACTAGTAATACCTGATGAAATTACTTTATTAAACTATTTACAATAGCGTGAAAAGAAGAATAAATATGTGGAAAGATTTACGAAGAATATTGAAACACCGCATATATATCAATATAGTGATAATCAGAGAAAGGTATTAGCTCTTTGCAAGGATTTAAAAGAGCAAGAAAAGGCTAGAGAAGCCAATGCTGATTCTGTTGGTGGTGTTGAAATAATAAAACAAATCCAAGTTAGTCAAAATATTATAAACTAATCCATAAAGTATTATAAAATATTACATAAGTATGGAATGCATTAATCAATTTAATTATTACAGAATGGAGATTTTGATTACAAACAATTTGACCATATTGTAGCACATGCAGATATTATACCTGATTTGTTATTAATTAGAGGTTTATTAAAACGGCGGTTTCCAAGTATAAGAGTCGGTAATTAATATATTTGTTAAATATAACTGTTTATAATCGAATTCTAATATTATTAGTCAATATGTTTCAGGTAATTTGGGTAATAACATGAGTAAGCTTGTTCCAAAATTTAAGATTGGAATCCAATATACTTTAGTGCCTGATAAAACCTTTAAGGAGTATGCTCAAATTAATGTGGTCTTTGGATTGGTAAATTTATAACTTATACTACTACAAAATTTCAAAAAGTACATGTGTTTAACTATATTTGTTGATTGCTTTTTAGCTTAATATGGACCCAGAACAATTGGAAGAAAACTTCAATGCATTGATTAATGATATTGAATCACACAAACCAATTCCCAAAGGAGACTTTATTAAAAGGTATACATATTTATTTTAGAATAGCTATAACATATACATTTATATTTAAAGATATTAAAATCTTTTAGGGTTCAAATTGTAAGTAAATTTTCAGAAGAATGTTTTAAAATTGATTTTAAAAAATACCTTCCACCACCTATTGAAGAAGAATCAAATGAACCAGATGATTCAGCTATTATTTCTACACATTAAGTGTATAATATAAATAAAATTATCTGTAATCATAATTTAGAATTAACTGTTACGTTTTCATTTACCTGTCCCATGTATATATTCGATGTTTATTAATATTTTAATCATTTGCATTGTAGAAATCAATAACAATACTCAATTGTATAGTACAAGTTATTAATATAGCATAAAATACAATAAGACAGAACTCTCGGTATCAAATTTCTATAAATTTATCTTATCGCAACGAAATAAAGAATTTATTTAAATATATATTTAGAAGTATGACAAATATTAAGATTTATACTTTATACTCGTTAAAGGTAGATAATAATATGATGCAAACCTATGATAATACAGGATCCAAGAACACGAAAATGGGAGAACGAGACGAAGCCAAGTGAAGCAAAGGCAAAGAGAATGGAGAATGGTAAGCGGCCGTGGTGGTGAGTATAGTGGAGGGGCGATGGCTCACCTACCTGCCGGTCGAGAGCTCAGTCGGTGTCCGCCAGGTTGAAAATCCGTGACTTCTCCTCTTCGTTTTAGACGCGACTTTTCGTAGTTTTGTCAAAAAGGCGCGAAAAAATCCGTAAACGAAAACATGAAACATAGCGAAGCAGATACTACCGAGAAGTAATTTTTACACTAGTGTCCGTGGAAACGTTCACCGATCAAGTCAGTCCGTGGTGAGCATCGGTTCCCGGTGTCTCGTTTTCCGAGGCTGTCAGAAAAACGTTCGGCTGCGTTTTTCACGTGTGAACTTGATCGAGCAGTGCCAGAGAGTGCGCGCACTGACACACGCGTGATCCCACGCGTGTCGCAGAGAATGTGTGTGTGTGTTTACATATGGTGATCTGTCTGTGTGGACTGTGCAGCAGCGGTCAGCATCGAGGCTCCGTGAGTTTTGGATTGGAGCGAATTCGTCAGAGACCGATTGTTATTATCGGCTGCCTTGTAGACATGTTTTGGTTAAACAGTAGCAGATAGTGGCATTAGGTGATACAGCGGCGCATACAATACACGCATAAGCACACACAAGAGCACCACAGTCATGGTAAGTATGAGAGCATGTGTCTAGTTTCAACTTTATCCGGTCACGTAAATATGCAATATTGCACCAAAAATATTGGAATGCCGTTCGAAACTGTATATATACATTGCAATCTATTTTTAAAATTCATATGTTATTCTATACAATTTATTTGAGAAAATAAAAGGAACCGTTGGTTGGTATGTATTAATTTTAAACGTATGCACCAATTCATATAAGGATAACTATTTACATACTTAAGTAAAGTAGTAAAACAAAAAATACGAGGTCTATTTTAAATAAAGGTAAATATAATAAAATTAATATTTTTTAAAAAGTGGAACATATACATATGTAACAGTCTCATTTTAAGTACAAATTTTGTACACGTTACATTACAAAGATCAAGGTGACGTTCGTTAATGATTTCATTTTAGATAGCCGTATGTACGCGTGTTTCAGGATAATTATTTACTTTAGTTACTTAATTCATTAAGAATCAACGTTGCACCGATGCATTATCTTTTATTTACTATTATTTTACACTCAATGTATATTGTTAAATTATTTTCATTTAGTATCATACAATATTATGCAGAGTCATTAAGTAAATCTCCAAAATTAATAATATATATTAAGAAAAAATAATTGAGAAATGAATGTTGAATTAAAGTAATATCGGTCTTTAACGAGTTAACCCTTTCATTCTCTCAAATCTATGTTTCAAGGTCTTATACGTATCCGATGAATAAGTACTAATTTTCTTGTATGCCATGAACAATATCACTTACTCTACGATATTCCAAAAATACGTTTCGGTTCGTAGAGGAAAGTGCAAGGACTAAGGGAAGAAAATAGCAGGATTGATTCAAGTTGAAAAGGGAAAAAATGTTGATAGGCTCATTAAATTGTATTTTATGCATGCGTTGGTTGAAAATAAAAGCGGAAAGAAGGAAGGTAAACAGCTAGTTTGCTCGCGACACGTATTCATCGCGTGTCCTGTTTTTTAATTTCGCCCCACTGCGTGTTCCTTATCGTCCCAGCCTCGATCCAACCCTGACCAAGCGGAATTTGTCTCAAAACGGTAGCGGCCACAACCGAATCCTCGTCGTGTATCATTTTACCCTTAGCGCTTCGTGCGTTTCTTTTTTTCATGTGTAACAGTCCCTTTATCCGACAATTCTGAGAATTTAACTTGATAATATTGAATAGTTTCTATATTTCACTATTGAAGGATAGAAAAGGTACTTTTAATGAGGAAGAAAGGGATTATTAACCCTTAGCGTTCCGTATGTTTCTTTTTTTCATGTCCAACAGTCCCTTTTTCCGACAATTCTGAGAATTTAACTGAAAAATATTGAATAGTTCCTATATTTCACTGTTGAAGGATAGAAAAGGTGCTCTGAATGTGGAAGAAAGGGATTATTAACCCTTAGCGTTCCGTATGTTTCTTTTTTTCATGTCCAACAGTCCCTTTTTCCGACAATTGTGAGAATTTAACTGGATAATATCGAATAGTCCCTATATTTCACTATTGAAGGATAGAAAAGGTACTTTTAATGAGGAAGAAAGGGATTATTAATCCTTAGCGTTCCATATGTTTCTTTTTTTCATGTGCAACAGTCCCTTTTTTAGACAATTCTGAGAATATAACTGGGTAATATCGAATAGTTCCTATATTTCACTATTCAAGGATAAAAAGGGTACTTTTAATAGGGAAGAAACGGACTATTAACCTTTAGCGCTTCGTGTGTTTCTTTTTTTCATGTGCAACAGTCCCTTTTTCCGACAATTCTGAGAATTTAACTGGATAATATCGAATAGTTCCTATATTTCAATATTGAAGGATAGAAAAGGTACTTTTAATGAGGAAGAAAGGGATTATTAACCCTTAGCGTTCCGTATGTTTCTTCTTTTGATGTGCAACAGTCCCTTTTTCCGACAATTCTGAGAATTTAACTGGATGATATCGAATAGTTCCTATATTTCACTATTGAAGGACGGAAAAGGTACTTTTAATGGGGAAGAGAGGGATTATTAACCCTTAGCGTTCCGTATGTTTCTTTTTTTCATGTGCAACAGTTCCTTTTTCCGACAATTCTGAGAATTTAACTAGATAATATCGAATAGTTCCTATATTTCAATATTGAAGGATAGAAAAGGTACTCTTAATAAGGAAAAACGGGATTATTAACCTTTAGCGTTCCCTGTGTTTCTTCTTTTGATGTGCAACAGTCCCTTTTTCCGACAATTCTGAGAATTTAATTGGTTAATATCGAATAGTTCCTATATTTCACTATTGAAGGAAAGAAAAGGTGCTCTGAATGTGGAAGAAAGGGATTATTAACACTTAGTGCTCCGTGCGTTTCTTTTCTTACACAGTAAGTGGAAGATCGAAAAACAAACGCATATGAATGCTGAATATTCCAAGGAGCGGAGATAACGATTGCCAATTATACATTAGTAACAAACATGTCACACAGAGAGACAATACTGTAGTAGATTTCGTCACACGCATATATGCGTCCATAGCATTCAAAGGGTTAAATAAAGAATGTCTCCGCAGCGGAGCCGATGAAGAACTAAGGGTTAATTTGATCTTGCACGAAACCGTGTTGCGTACAAGCGCATTTCGGTAACTGTGAAACTGATCGTGAGCCGAGCCCGACAGGTGAAAGCGTTTCGTCTCGTGCACGGGATCGAAGCACGAAGAAGTAACTTCGGAGCACGTACACGTCGAATCCTTGTACACGCGAACAACATTCTCTCTGCTTGACGGATAAAGATAGCAAAGCCAGCAGCAACAATCGTTCGATCGAGTTGCTGGTAATAACAGAGGGTCTGGAACGTGTTGGTATTTTGATTGACGTTTCCCAGCCGGACGGTACCTATAAATTACTACTGTTTAGTATGTAACAGGGATAAATACCGATACGAAGTGATCGTTAAAAGGATCGAGCTCTCTAAGCGTTCGTAGTTTTTGACGACAAAGAATAAGTAGCTAACGATATCTTCTTCGGAGTACAGTTAACATCGAGATGCTGACCATGCTTCCAGGTTGAATCGATTGGATCGGTTCGCAGAGTTTTCGTTTCACGTTGAATATAACTCGTAACAATTGCTTGGTATCAGTCATGATTAGCTATACGTCTTTCGATAGCTTTTCTTTCCTACTTTTACGCGATTGCGTGTCTCTTTGTCGTTTGTTAACGACAAAATAATTAATTAACCAGTATGGAGCGTCAGGTGAACAGAAACGAGCATCTCTAACATGCTTTACTGTATAAATTTAATCGTGGGTGTTAAGCTATTGAAGCTGTCCGTTATATTTGTGCAGTAAATGGAAAAGATCGTATTGCTGAAAGAGCAGCAGAAAAGTTTGTTTTTCAGTTGTAAGGAAGGTAATTTTTCACGAGCTATATTGTATGGTGGAACATATGAAACTGATGAGGAATTTTTGAAACCTTCCTGTGCAATAATTCACGGCAATCATTTCAAAAATTAGTCTGGAAGATGCACTGTCCCCAACAAACAGGGTTGCTGCATTTAATAAAAATGGGGGAAAAATACAGAAATTTGATTCACGATTCCACGTTGTCTAAGTCAAGAAAGCAGAAACTACACGGAAACCGCACAAATTTGTGGACTAATCCAATGCTAAATTGCGTCGTCAAACGGTTAACGAACCTCGTTTTGATACGGTGAAACATCAAAGCGATTTTCTGAAACCGCATCAATTGCTTCGAAAGGTTTTCATCGCTTCAAACAGCGACCGTAATTCCGCTTCGTCTCTTTTTCTCCTCTTTTTTTCTCATGCAATCGTTCGAGTTATTAATATTTGTTCGTTACGGGTCCAGTTTAAGGGGATTAGAACAAGGTATTGATATCGTTACGCTTTAGTCGCGCTTTTTACCGAACATTATAAAGCTGTCCTTTCATATGCGCGTATGCGCGTGCCCCGACGACTTCGGTCAGTCATGCGTGCAGATTGCTGCAAAACCTGACTCTGGAAGCGAATGCAAATGATACCTGTAGGGCTAGGTGTGTATCTCTTTGCTTTGCCGACGTTTCCATTTCCTGTCTCCGCCGACGGGCGGTTCTACTCTAATTGTATCGTAATAATTATGCAACGCGAAAGGATCCTACAAAGTTTCTATAGACATTCGATTCTATGCGTCGCGACTCGCATGAGAAATGGCTAATTAATATTGTCACCGTGTATAACTGGTAATTACAACTGTGAACTCCTTTTCATCCATCGGTCGTGACAGCCATCGCTAATATCGTACCTTTGTGTCGTTCATGTATCACGAAAAATTCTGTTAAATACACGAGGGTTTGTGGCTGTTTAACCCTTTGACGACCAACGTTGTAACTACATGTAGGTATAAAATTATTACGAGCATTCTCATAGGTATAAAATTACGTGGGTAGGTATAAAATTATTATGAGGACCTCTGGAATATCTGTAGAAAAAAGGTTCTTAAGATTGTTTATTATTATTAATATGAATAATGGTAAAAATATACAGTATACAGTAAATTTTAATTCAACTCTGCCACGCGACTCTATGTTCAACTCTCAACTCTTTATACAACTCCACAACTCGGTTTTCCATTCAACGTTGGTCTTTTCCTCCTTCGAAAAAACCCTTATGGGCCGTCCCTTTTCTCACCCAGCGCTCACTAAACATTGCCGATCCATCGGTGAATTGTTTGTCGCCAACGATCTTTTTCGATGGGCCTGGCTTTCGTCTAATCGACCCACACTTTCACTTTTCTCTTAAAACTACGATACCACATATTTTTTCGCGAAAACAAAAACTTGAGTAGAACATTTTCTTTGAGTAGGAATAATCGCGATCGGAATCGTAGATTGATCCGACGTTGATTTTTAAGGGGTTGATTGGAGACTCCTTCATCTTTTTCTTTTTCTCAATATATACCTTCGATCACGGTTCTCCTTTTTCTCGTTCCGGTTAAGAGGTGTACACCGTGAATTCTCTCGAGTTTCAAGATCCATTCAATTCCCAGAATGACTCGTGAAGTATCGGAGAACTCTTATCTCCGCGAATCTGAGAGCGGCCTGTATTGGAAGGCGTTTAAGCGGAGGTTCCAGTATTTACCCCCGGGTCAAGCATCGTTTTCCTCTTACTCGTATTTGTGGATCATTATCGGAAAGTGTATCTATCGCTGATCACCAATGCTAATTCGCGTTTACGTAAGCGCTGAAAATGGGAAGCGTGCGATGTAGGTCCGCGAAAACGCGCTCCCTTCCGCGAAGCAATTAATTAGAAAGCTAGTCGGAGTTCTCCGACTCATTTCACCCGATTATATCTCAATCGATGTCTTTGCAATTCATCCAGCCGCACTATGGTTACCCTGCTTTCCTGCGTCCGCGCGCGAGTATTCGCAATCGCTCTCGTTGCCGGAAGTAAACGAGAAGCGAGACCGTAATATAGGAAATTTCTACTTTTGTTTTATTTAGTAGAGTGAAATCACAGGGCTCAGATGCGAATAAAATAATGCGAAGTGCTTGGAATATTAATAATATATATTTAAAATAGTTTAATGATAACAACTTAAACGACTTTACAACTTAGCAACTGCGACGTTCTTATTTCCTTCAGAATCACACTCTTTCTGCCCTCACAGTCAAACTCTTTCTGCATTCACAGTCAAATTCTTTTCGCCTTCACAGTCAAACTCTTTTTGCTCTCACAGTCAAACTCTTTCTGCCTTCATAGTCAAACTCCTTTTGCCTTCACAGTCAAAATCTTTCTGCCTTCACAGTCAAACTCCTTTTGCCTTCACAGTCAAACTCTTTCTGCCTTCACAGTCAAACTCTTTCTGCCTTCACAATCAAATCTTCTCCCTTCATAGTCAAACTCTTTCTGCTTTCACAGTCAAACTCTTTCTGCCTTCACAATCAAACTCTATCTCCCTTCATAGTCAAACTCCTTTTGCCTTCACAGTCAAATTCTTTCTCCCTTCATAGTCAAACTCTTTCTGCCTTCTCAGTCAAACTCTTCCCGCCTTTACAGTCAAACTCTTTCTGCTCCGCGCTCGTATTTTCCCCGTCATATATTCTTCCAAACACTCATTTCCTTTCTTTCTAATCATCAATCTTTCTAACTCGATGTATTCGATCACGTTCACCCACAAATTCTCAGTCACGACGTTTTCTCAAGTGTTCATCTTTCGCGTCTTAGAAATGCTCGAGTCCAAAGATTCTACGTTCACACGACTATTGCTCAACTCAAGCACTTCACATTTTTCTAAACTCGCATCTTACTCTAGTAATAATAATCCCGATTTAACTTTCTGTCAATGCGATTCTTGTCAAGGAACACGACCAGCTGTAACAGAGAACCAGCAGGTATACGTAAACGCGCGATGGCTGTGTATGATTTACTTTCGTTACCGTTACCCGACACAGTTACGAACCTTGGGATGCGTTACGTTCTAAGACGCGTTGCGAGGAACGCTTTTCTCGTGGTCGGAACAATAGAAGAGAAGCTTCAAGATGCCTGTAATGGAACAAACGCGAGAAAGAATGAAAAGTTGTTATAGTGATGGGTTGGTCCTAAAACTATCCAACTATCTTGCTTAAGAAGCGAATTTGCGTAGAATTCCAATAATTTTTAACTTGTTTTAAAACAAAAATGCTTCTGAAGCTAAAGAAACGGTTTGTTCCGCGTTTGACAATTACATAATTATAAAACGTGCGACGAGTGGTTTCAAAGATTTTAATCTATCGTAGATTTTAATTTATCGGTCAAGCACGTCCAGAACAGGCAAGAAATTTTAAGAAAACTTTTGAAAAACGTTGGGAAAAGCTAAACAAGGGCTTGCATTGCAACCGGGTGTTACCCACAAATGCTTATCGCAACGTTTACTTCGGTTAAGAAAAATTCGATTGTTAAGAAGCTGGGTTTCGTACGAAAAATTGATTTGCACGCCTAATATATGTAGATTGGAAATAGATATACAAGAAATGTCCGTAAATCTAGTGTTAAATTCAAACGACTTCGAGCGAAGTGACTCGACTCGTTCGAGCACAGGTTTTGAAGTCAGGTAAATAACTAATCCGGACGAGACTGTAGACCAACGGATGGACGAAGGTGCAAAGGGTTAATGCTGATCGCGACAAGTTTTTCTCGGATCGACAGCCTCCGATAGAAAACCCGCCTATCCACTTCGCCGTATATTTCAGAACTCTCTCGCAGCCGACTTACAAGCGGGCTTCGTACACGTTCGCGGTTCTTTTGCTTTGCTTGAATTAGGAGACACAGCCGAACGTCTTGAAATCGGCGAACACTGTGGTCTCATTGTTGTTTCGTAAAAAGTTTCTGTCGCCTCGCAGGAGAAACCGGTGAAAGGTAGGTGGAAAAGAGGATAAAGGGAACGTAGACAAGGAGCAGGTATCGGCTGGGGGAAAAATGACGGATACGAAATGGTTACTGTACTAGTCGACCGGTTCTTCTTGTTACTAACTTCCTTCGCGCGGCGTATACTGGGTGACAGTAGCGAGCTAGGTTTCATTGATGTTCTCCTCGGTATACCGGGTGATACAACGAGATTTTTGTTTCTACGCTTACTTCCCTTACGTTTGATCGTTGATCAACAGGATATTGCGAAATGGTTAATTTATATCTTAGTGTAGGTTTTGTAGCTATTTCTTTGGTTCTCATTGTACGCAAACTGTAAATGGAACTTTAGTTGTTGTTAAGGTTGAGGTGAAAGAGAGGTAATAGGTAATAAATGTATGGTACAGTAGCGGATAAAAGTTTAAGACGACAGGACAATGTAAAGTATAATTTTATGGTTCGCAAATATTGTTTATCTATTCGTTTTTATTGTCATTGTGGCAGAACACTATTTATTGATTAGCATAGAATACAAATTTTATTTATAATGTTATTTCTTATTAAATAATTTATTTATTTCCTTTGACTCGTTGGTTTTTAACTTTTGTCCGCTACTGTATGAAGAACTGTAAGTTCAAAGCACTTAGGATAATTAAACATGTTATGCTACAATGAACGACGATCGAAATTAGTACGTATTATTCTAATTTGCATTTTAAACGGTACTAAAATTTATTTAGAGTGATTTTAATGGCTTAGGGAATTTAATCGTAAAAATCAAAGATTTTCAATCAAAGTACACTTTCTTATCTTCTTTAACGAGTTCTACTAACTACTGTAATTTAAGCAAATTTCTTCGGAAGTAAGATAAGTAGCTTGTTAAATAATCAAGTAGCTGAGGACTTCCATCAATGGCAAATACTGTTATCGTCGATGACTTCATATCACTTCGTACACCATGCAATAAAAAGAGTCGAAGTTTATCCAAAGTCGTTAATATCATGCATTATCGTCGGTACCAAGTCGAACTATCTGTTTTTTTTCAGAATTGCAACGATTACGATCAATTGTAAAGAGTGTACGAAAGTGTTCGGCTCAAAATTCGACAAAAAGCTGTCTATTCTACCGGAGAAAGCGAAAGCTGCGTTCGTGTGTACTAGTTTCACCGGTGTGTTTTTATATTTCGTCCGGGCAACGATTACACAACACCGTTATCGCGGTCGGATACAAAAATACGATGGGTGAACGTGAATTCGGGTTTGATCACTGAAACGGAGCTGGTCTTGGATTATTATCAAATGTCATGGGTCGCGTCCACCTGTCTTATAATTAGGTAACGTAAACGCTTGTGACATTTGGTTGCGAAGTCTCCTTACAGATTAATCGAGTTTGTGGTCGCGCTGGTCGAGTTGCTTTATTTAAAGTCGTTTGCATTCAAGCAACTTGGTTTCAACTAATAGATACCTAAAAATGGTACGCGTTAAAGGAACTGGTGCTCGTTGAAGTTTCTTTAATCCGTTGCGTAGGACGAGTATACTCGTCGCGAAAAACTGGCAGTAGTTTGTTATAACGAGCATTTGTACTCAAAGAAGTACAATATATTAGGATGACCGGAAAGTAATGTCGTTTCGGTTATTCCATGCCTAGATATTTTGCTCAAAAATCAATTGATTTTTATCGATCCGGCATTGAAAATTTGCAAGCTAGATGACAAAAGGTTGTTGATAATGAGGGTGATTACATCACTGATTAAAAATAAAGACTCGTTAAAAATTTATGCGTTTGAATTTAACCCTTTATCTGGTAATGTTGACTTCAAGCAACATGTGTTTCTAGCAGCTTGCATGTGAAAAAGCAACATGCCCTAATTATTTATGCCCATTGCATAAATTGTGCTAATAAAGTTCTTTCAGCTCTTCACTTTCTTAGAAAGGGCATACATACTTAACTTGGATAACTCCCAAATTTGTTTATTTGAAATTTCAATGCTTGTCAGATAAAGGGTTAACGTAAGAAAACGACATTACTTTCCGGTTCCCCTAATAATTACCATTTATTAGTTGAATTAAAATTTTAGTGAAAATCGAGTCACATTCGTAAAGTTCATGCATTTCAGCAATTTCTTAATTTTTGTTCACTTTTAATACACTTACACACTTTTAAGATAGAGTTACACAGTTAATAAATTAATAAGTTCGCGTCATTAAAAATGTATTTCAAGCGAAGGTACAGTTGAAAGAAACTCAATTTTGTTCGATACTTAGAAGGATATTTTAAGTTAAGCAAAATAAATAGATTGGTTTCAAGTTGTATACGAAACGGTCGTCTAACGAGAAAAAGGGTGATTAAAAAATAGAATTCTATTTAGTAAAAAAAAGCGAATACAATTTAACGGGCAGTTGCTCGGAGATTAGTCTCGCAAGAAAATATCTCAAAGTGATACTTTACACTTTTTATGAAATTCTAATGGAAGGATAGTTCTAAAAAAATATCCATTTCCCTTTTATTAAATCTATGTTAAGCGACGTCGAAATAATCGGCCTTCTACTGTACACGGGCACAGTCTAATATTAGTCGACTACTGTGTTCTACGGTGTAAAAACATACATTACACCAAGTTTCTCGCGCGAATTATTTCTTCGCGTGCCTGTTAATAATTTATCAGTAGAGAGTGGCTGGCGTAAATCATGACAGGAATAAATCAAAATTAAGCCGCGTTGAAACTCCAACTTTTTATCCGAGAGATCCTTTTACCAGGATAATCGCAACGGTTGACGATAAATCGGGCAGTGCTTCGTTGAGAAAAAAAGAAAAATATGTAGTACGATAATTCACGAAATCATGGAAAAATTTTAATCGCGCGCATCATTAAGGTGCTATAATTTAAACGCGCCGAAGTCTTCAGTTTTTAACACTAGATTTACGGACATTTCTTGTGCGACTATTTCTAACATACATGTACTAAGAAATAGGTATACATTATACAGAATTTGAAATTCCAGAGCTAAGAGGGAAATAGATTAGGGTATATTCGTATCAATCCATCGATAAAAGTGAACAAAAATTATTGGGAATAATATTAACCCTTTGCACTCGAGACGATTTCAGCTACATTAGAGAAACATTTTACAGGTACCTTACAATTATTTTATACTGAGACAAACGTATTCAAGTAATAAAGTTTCACCAATTTATTTATTTTTGCATTGAATACAATAAAATTTATTAAATATTGTACTTTGGACGCATCAAGCTTCTTGGGCGCTGAGACATGGCTAATCCATAACATGTGGTCAAATTGTTGATATCGGCTAGCTTTCCGGATTCTTTTCCTCCTATACCTTTATTCTTTTTCTTCACACTTCTTAATCAAGTTCCAAACCTTTTCTTCACGTGTAGAACACATTCAAGCTTCTTCATTATCATATTATCGAAAGGATTCAAATCTATGATAGAATCCCGGGCTTGCTGGGGTAAGTCGATCGCTCAGCTAGCTGCGCGTGGCAGAACGGCGCTTCGTGTGATGGCACATAACATCGTTAATTTTTCGAATTCTGTTAAATCCCTTTGGGAACAAGTTTTCAACATGTTAAAGTCTAAGAAAATGCAAAAAAAAATTCGATTTTTTCAATCCGTCACAGTAGAATGGCCCCTTAATCACTAAGAACGAAAGAACAATTTTCTGTGCAACCTTGCAACACACAACTTGACGAATAGACTGTTCCTAAAAATGTTTTACTGTCTGTCAATCCGTTACAGTAGAATGGCCCATTAATTGTAGTTGTAAATTTTTCTCATGAAGTCTGAAACTCGCCAATTTGACGGGTTCCGGAAATCTAGTGTCAAAATACGAATTATAATTATCGAACAGCATTAGCGCCAATTACATAATACAGAGGGAAGAAATTTCAGTTCGTGATGTATTAATAAAATATTGCAACATGCTAGTCACCGCTACGATCGTTGATAAGCAACGGATTAAATTGGGGTTGGATAAGCAATTTCAATCATAGAAACGTCTTGGGATGAATATGCGGTTTCGTGTGCAGAAGAAGATTAAGATCCGTTGGCTGGCGAAATTCCTGCTACGGTAGCACGTACGTAGGTCGTAAACAAAAGAGCGAATTCTCATGGGGATTGAATTAAGCTGGTAGAAACACGGCTTTTTCCCACGTCCAGGACACGTTGTTTTCGCGTGCTGGAAAACGTGCGACAGCGATCGCCAAACCATAGATGCACCACCAAGATAAACACGTTCTTCCTGCTTCTTAACAAACTCTGCATTAACAATCGCCTGGGATCAGGATGTAAACGAAGATATAAACGGTACTTATGTAAATTCTTCGTCGCAGACAGCTGCCTCGTGAAAATTATCATTTCATTATCCCTTAATCGTGATAGCACTGTACAACGTGAGTAGGCGTGCGTAATTTCGCTGGTGTTTTTAAGTTCGCCATTCATAAGAAAGCGAAGACTCTCGTGCGAATATTCATCATTATGTTTGAGAATAGAGCAAGCTTTCACAAAAATTAAACATTTCATTTCTTTTTGCGTACACTTCACAAAGCTATATTTTATGATTCCTCTTTTATTTCGTGTGAAACCGCCAATAATGGAAATCATTGGTTTTTCCATCGTAATCTTTAATTTAAAAAGTAAAAATTAGAATTGTTAGATAGTACTGGTGATTGTTCGTCACCAGCTGATAATTTCGCAAATTTTCAGATTTTAGTTGGTTTGTTTATTAGTCAGACTCAGACGTTAAACTCATAATCCTAAGTCACATATGTAAATTTTAGTATATCACTTAACCAAACTAAATGACGTTTAATATAGGCGAATCTTAGTAAATACTTCGAATTTGAAAATTTCGGAAGTTAATATCATTAAACGATTAACAGTCACCTCTCGAGTAAAAAGGGTTAATATAAACGAATCTTAGTAAATATTTTGTATTTGAAAATTTTTCAAATTAATATTACTAGACAATTAACCCTTTGCACTCAAGTGGTGACTGTTAGTCAACAAATGATAGTTTCGCAGATTTTCAGACTTTAGTTTTTTTTATTAATCAGACTCGGAGGTTAAACAGTCATATATGTAAATTTTAGTATATCGCTTAAGCAAACTAAATGACGTTTAATATAGGCGAATCTTAGTAAATATTTCGAATTTGAAAATTTCTGAAGTTAGTATCATTAAACGACTAACTTTCGAGTGTAAAGGGTTACTAAAGAGAGAAGGAACTTAGAGTTACGATGTATTTTAATCAAAAGCTGCAATATGATAACAAGCATAAGCATAAGCATATGTATTTTTGTTGAAAATAAAGTGATCGATCTTTAGATGAAATCATTAGGCAAAAACCTAGTTCTTACAAGGCACTTAAATGAATTCACCCCATAAAAATGATTGCGACGAAATTATGCATATTTGCCTTATTTCAACATGAACGAATATTTTTTTAAAACATTCGTGTCTTCGTTACATTTGTTCCCGTTTCCTCATTTATTCCGTATTCGATTGCAATTTCAACATCGATCGACACGGTTTCGCGATCGATTGTTGTGTAACGTTCCACAAAAATTTGCAGCGTGAAAATCGAGCGTTTCATTGTTTCGAGGAAATACAACAGTTGCAGTTTATATTACTTCACAAAAAAGAGCGATCGAATAGATCAAGTTGAACAAACGATGTTACAATTGTATTAACACGGTTATTCGGATTTCACGAGCAAAATTTGCAAAAACAATTACTATTATTCTCAATAATTTTTGTTGACATTTATCGATGGACTGATACGAATATTCCCTAATCTATTTCCCTCTCAGCTTTGGTGATTTAAATTCTGTATGATGTATACCTATTTCTTAGTAAATGTTGTGAGTAAATATGTAAGAACAATTTATTTATATATAGCTGTTAACAACAAAGAACATAATAAAATATAACAAAAATATTAATACTAGAACTACCGACAATTACAGTGTACTTATTTGCATGGGAGAGTTCAAATTGAAAATTACATGAAAAAATATTGAATACACAGAAAACAAATCTTTATTTATACCTTCTGCAGAAATTCATAGTAAATTTTGAAAGCCTGGTAAAGTAAATTCGTAAGGTTGCCATGAATAATCATCAATCCGTCATTTTGACAGCTTTGGTAGTTCTATTGTTAAACACGGTAAAATATTCTTTAGGTCACACTTTCTCTTTTCTTCTCTCTCTCTCTCTCTTTATATATATATATATATATTATGAATTACACGTTTCCAGGATTGCTGTTATCACCACACACAAACTGTCTTTTTTTCTTCGCCGTTCACTTTATCAATCCCATACACATACAAATCACACAGATCACATTTTCTCTCTTCTTCTATCTCTCTATATATATTATGAATTACACGTTTCCAGGATTGCTGTTATCACCACACAGACTGTCTTCTTTTTTCGCCGTTCACTTTATCAATCCCATACACACAAATCACACAGATCATATTTCGTTGCACTCATTCCTCAACACGAACTTTAAGGTTTATCCATACGTTTATCAGACATACTTCACACTCATACAAACAATCTTTCTCACATTCCACACTCTATGATAACGACACATTCTATGATTTCACCACGCATGTATATTAGAAATAGATGCACAAAAAGTGTCCGTCAATCTAGTGTTAAAGGTACAAGAATTCTGAAAAAATCAATAATCTTAGCTAGATGAGTAACGTATCATTAAAATGAAACACCTTTCTCCATGAAGCAGTTACCTCTAATCGTGTTTTGTGTTCTGAAACCTCTATAGAAGAGATTGATTAACTTGTTACTCGAACATGAGTAATATGATTACACCCCGCAACGATCAAAGGTCTGCAGTACATGCGTGCACACACCTTTTCGTGTTCGAAGGCTGTTTTCCTCGATATTGAATGTTATACAAAACTATACGTTTCAGACTGTAGGTTGTTCATTATATTATATACATACAGTGGGTCCAAAAAGTATTCGTACACTGTATTATAAGGAAATTCATCTACTTCTGAAATTCTGATTTCAATGGAACTTTATGCGTGTACAGAGGAACTTTATGGTGTGTCCTGGGTGGAGCAATTTTTTTGGCGGCAAAATATCTTTTAAGGGGGCTGATAACGAATCTTAAAGTTTCAGCGATTTTTCACGCTTTGAGTACAAGCTTTTCTGTGTTCTTTTTTTATGACAGAGCGATAGAGTATTTAAAATTAAACATTTTCTATTTGAAAGGTTTTGCTTCATCAAGTACCATTACAAAGTTATCACTAAAAAATGAGAGGAAGCTCAGAAACTTCAACGCTGGTTTCACCTCTTTAAAATGGCATTTAGATGAAAAGAAAAGATTACTTCATATGTATACTGTTGCGATCTACATACCCACAAAGTTTTATCAAATACTTCTATCAAACTCAGAATTTCAGGGTAAAACGAATTTATTTGTGACATAGTGTACGACTACTCTTTGGGGCCACTGTGGGTGAATTGTGCACATTTGTACATATTGTAATTATAAAAACACCAAAAGTCTATTTACTACTTCATTGTTGGTATAAATACATAACACATCAATATTTCACTTTTTCATTTCAATATTGTGTTATACGTATAATATTGTATAATGGATGCTATAAGGAATGTTAATTACATGACACGTATAAAACAAATAAAGTTTGTATGTACGGATCACTCGCGATTTCTCTCGACGCTTAATTACACGAAATTACGAGCCGGATGATCCGGATCCCAGATTCGCGTGGTACGTTACACGTTTAGCTTCGGGCGTCGTTTCATCTGGCGCTGTTTAACGCGGGAGTTTGCTCTGTTTAGATCATGCACCACCTTCTCATCAGCGTTAATTAGCAGCAGGAAGACCGTGTCGCGATACCTTCTCGACTAGATCGCCTCAACGCAAAAATTGAACATTGTTTGGACCCCTCTGCACGCACGCGAACAAACGCACAGTTCTGCTGTGTGGTCTTTGAAATTAATTGCCGTCTCCTGTTTTAATTTAACGGAAACACGACCGTTGCGTAATTAACGGAAACGTAGCGTATCGCAACGTAATTGCTTTCTTCGTTTGAACCAACTCGGTGCTTTATTTACTTATGCATATCTAGTAAAACGTTGAATCTTCGCGCACGTTTCTGGAAACGTGAAAGTTTACGTTAAATGTAGGTATTAGAACGTTCATCTCAGTGTGCATTAGAAGCTAATCATAAATTTGAATATAGTAACATTTTATCACGAAAGTTCTATTGTCGTTACAGCGAGCTTGAATATCAGAAAACTCGAAAAATCTGTCGCCTTTATAAAAAAAGAAACTTAAAAATTTCATACCCGTGATAAGAATAAATATTATAAAAACAAATGTCGTATACTTTATTCAGCAAATAATTACATTTAGACACAATGCAAAGAAGGTTCACAATATTCGAGGAGATTTAAAGATTCTATTCTTCAACAAGTGTCAAGCATTTTAACCCCTTAATGAACAGTTTTTGTTTTTAAAAACGGCCAAAAAAGATCAATTCTTTTTAATGTAAAAAATCGCAATTTAGAACGTTGTCTTGGCAAGAAAATTAAAAAAATACAAAAATATTCAAAATTTTTATTGTATTGTAAATTTTATTGTCGCTCGAATTATTTCGAGTTAACTCAAGTGTGCACGTTAAGGGGTTAACGCACCATACTTATTTCAATACTTCCTTACTACTTAAGCACCAAACAATCCGCAAACCCTTTCCTCGCAAACTCGTTTCATTTCCTCATCAAACTATCGTCTACCTGGCGTTCGTAACTCTAACACATTCCTCCTGCATATCCGTTCCCCGTTCACGTTGCAAATCGCATGCGTACCTCCACGCATCGTGATTTTTCACGAAGCGGATGCGACCGTTTCGAGCCCGAACGACGAGTCCCTGAACGGCACGGAAAGACGAGAAGCGGGTTATACGAAAGAATGTACAGTTACACGAATCGCCGAAGTCGACGACGAGGATGGTGTATCGGGGAGGTGAAAGGGGTAGGCCGGGGGGACGGTCACGGGGAAAGGAGGCTACAAGCGTCCAGGACGTCACCGTTATATCGGCGCCCACGGCGAGGCACCTTGGTTCACCTCGATTTACGACTAGTTTCTCGTAACTCGTGGCCGCACATGGTAGGTACCGCGAGGTTTCGACGTTACGTTTTGACCCCTGCCACCCCACCTGTTCAGGTGAACGCAGGTGGCCAGGCAACAGGTATTATAACCACGCGCAACGGAGAACAGATTAGGACAGTGTTAATTCCTGGGAGCGCTTGCGCGAAGACAAATCGCTGTTACGTGACGCAGCGAAGACGCTTTATAACCCAGGAAACTATTATTCCCCTGTCGAATTCTGATTCCGATCCGGCTGGCAGCCAGCCTTTCGCGATTGCCTGTCGAGTACCGTCGAACTATAACGACGGAATAGTTTCCAATGAAATACGAGACGATCGAGCAGGCAATAATCCCTGAATTACCCGACGAATGTTGTTTGAGTGGCGGGAGAAGTACAGGCTTCTTCGGAAGTATTACTACGTCAGGTTTTGTGGAAGGGTTATAGCAGAGGTTATTAGGAGAGAAAGGTTCAGTTTATGATGTTTTAATAAAAAAATTGCAATATACAGTTATGCAGGGCGCGGAAAAAGTTCTGTCCCTTTTTATACTAGTACCAAGCCGCTTCGAGAATATATAAGAATACTTAACCCTTTGCACTCGAGAGGTGACTGTTGGTCGCCTAATGATACTTACTTCAAAAATTTGCAAATTCAAAATATTTACTACCATTCGCCTATATTAAACGTCATTTAGTTTAGTTAAGTAATATAATAAAATTTTTATGCATTACTATTTAACTTTAGAGACTAAGTAATAAAGAAACTAACTAAAGTTTGAAAATTTGAGAAACTATCATTTGGCGACTGACAGTCGCCTCTCGAGCGCAAAGGGTTAAATATATGATATCCCATATACTTTACGAAATTGGTATATAAAGTGTTTAATATTAGCAAATTTAAAACAAAGCATAGAAATTCATGAAATATAATAAATTTGTACACCGAACACTTGCAGAAAGGAAAAGAGCAGTTTTAATAAAGGGGCAATACTTTTTTCGAGTTCTGTAATAATTAATACAACTTTTATTGCGACATTGTGTATATAAATTCTTTGCAGACCAAAATTTTAAGTCGGATAATAATTTGATTAAATTCCTGCAATCTACTTTAATTTTCCTCAATTTCCATCGAGTGTCCTTGCATTTTTGAACCGGCGTGTACGCGATCGTCTGAGATTTCAGAAGGATACGTTTCACAGGCGAACTTCCGGGTCACCAAAGGGAGTTTAAATTCTTTCGAAGTTTCATCGATGCACAAACTGAACCCGTACGTTCCGCGAGACGTTCCAATATTCGCAAAGTTGCGGAAAATTGAGCAATCGAAAGTTGGGATGCGCTTCATCGTCGTGTTCTTCAACCGCGGTACTTGTTCGATGCATCGAGATTGTTACGTTCTAAATTAGAGTTTAGTTTTATTTTATACAATTGCGACTCTAGCTAAGGGTATATCTGCCTAAGCCGCGTGTACTTGATAAAATGGAAACGTTGACCAGCCCGTTCTCTTTTTCTACAACATTTTTAACCCTTTTAATGCTACGGACGCATATTTTATTTTGAAATTTGTATTGATATATAACATTTAATCAGGTTGACATATTAACTAACATTATAAAATAATAAATTAGTAGTTCTGTAAAGTATGAAACATTTCTTAAACTTATTTCTTATTTCTTATTTCTTTCTTAAAATATTCTGGAATATGTAGACAGTTCTTAACGTCTCCGAGACATTAAAGTCTACAATGGCACATGAAATGAATGACGTTTCCCAGATTCGTCATTGTATGTCAAGGGGTTAATGAACAAGTAAACGAAATTTTGGATAGTTAACCCTTTGAGTGCGATGGACGCAGATATGCGTCTGGCGAAATCTATTGTCTCTCTATATGGAAATTTGTTACTACTCACTAATTGCCAGTCGCTGTCCTCGCTAATTGGAATATTTAGCATTCATATGCGTTTGTTTTTCGATCTTTCACTTACTTCAATACAATTACTAGTGTATGAGAAACAATAATGCTATTTACACAGAGCATTTCGACCTAGAATATTCAGCACTCAAAGGGTTAAATCACGGTGATTAATTAGGGCTAGCCATCACTATTTGTACAAATACCAGGCAATTTCTGGCAAATGAACACAAGCACGAAGACAAGCGAAAGGAGAGTACAAGACCACATTAACCTCTTCAGGGATGATTTTTTATAGTAAGAAGAAAGATGACTTAATTTTTTGTTTTATTACGATTTATTTACTTTATATCTATGGGGATTCAAAAAGCAAAAAATTTGGAAAAACGATGAAAATTCACAAAAAAACCTTTTTTTTTTCATGTTCCTTTATTAAATGTTCCTAATTGCGATATACAATTACATACATTTTTCTTAACTTATAGTTTAGTATAACCTGTGGATTTCGATACATTTACCGACAATCTCTAAGTTAACACTATTCCTACCGCGACATTCCCACATAACACAGACTACAAATTTTTTTCAAAAAATAAACAATGAAGGAAGAAGTGAATATTGAAAAATGTATTATACGTATATTTGAGGAAAAGTCGTAAAGTTTAAAGGCGATTCTATTACATTGTGTCTATGAAATTCTAATCGAAACTTTAAAAACGGTCATTTGACCGGTTGTGGTAGGAATAATGTTAAATATGTGTTCTAGCTGGTGTGTGTGTATGTGTGTGTGTGTACGCGTGCGTACGTGTAGATATAGTACATTAAGGGAAACTTATAAGTAGATCGGAAGGATGTTTTCTTTTTATTCTTTTGGGAAGTTCTAAATAACAGTTTCCAACTAGTTGGTTTTCACGTTTTTTAAATTTAAGGTGATGAGCCACATTTGTGACCACTGAGCGTTATAATTATAAAAAGCTAAATGTCCACGTATGTGGCCAAGGGGGTCAAGAGGTTAAACTGTAACAATTCAACTCTGTCGTTTCAAATTTGACACCTGCAACAACTCCCAATTGCAACCTCCTCGTCAAGAGCAAATTGTTCGCTGCACAAGGCGAATCATTAAAGTCTTTTTTTTTCCGTGGAGGAAATCTTTGGAAAGATACCCTGTCACCCTGAGGGGGGGGGGGTGACGCAGTTATGTAGGATTTTTACCTACTAAAACCTCCACGATGGCTTACTACAGCGAAATAGGGGAGCACCGGGAACTCTGAAAGAACACTTCCAGCTGTAATCATTAAAGTCTGGAAGTTTTTCGAGAGCGACATACCGATCTCGTAGCTAAACCGACACACAGACCAAAGATATTATTCCCTGGTCGCGGGCGTCCTTCGAAGGTGCGAAGCGGGAGCGTGTTTCGATCATTTTTTCTCACCTCGCTCGTCTACCCCGTGTTGAACAACGAAATAAGCAAAAACGACCTGTCGCCATAATAAATCTCCGGTGGCTAATATCGCTACGGGACGTCGCGAGAGATTGGCCGATCTCCCGTTCAGCAGCCGTCGCTTTGAAAGTCAATATGGCGGAGACGATCCCTTTTGTACCACGAGCAGATAGAGGATCTCCCCGAACGATCATTGTCACCTCCCTTTTCGTGTTACATTGGTTCTACTGGGTTGAGATAGGATGTTTCGAAAGTCAAAACATTCTTTTGCACCATAGTCATGCAGGTTGGCCTGGTTCACTTTCTAATCTCAATGCGTTTCTTCCGAAACAACTGCGCTTACCGTTCAGATTAGACAAGTTATTTGAATTTCTGCGATACGAAGCCACTTTACGAATATCAACCTGTGTTACTTGCAATTAGTTTAGTTGGAACGCTCTTTAAATGTTTCTGAACTCGTTCCTGTTAGACAGGTTACTTCGGTTATAACGCAACAGACGGTTTATGAAGAATTCATATCGAAAGCAAAAGGTATGTTTGATTTAAAAGTACCGTTTGTTTTTCGAAGAAGGAAAGCTGTGTTTGTCTTCGAGTCGCTTGAATAAGATCAATCTGAAATCGCTTTATCTATGCGAACTTGTTGTTTTATCGATTTGAAATATCTCTTCGAATTTTAAACGAAGTTAGAATTTTGTTTTCAATTATTTCCTTGCTTGAAATATATTTTAAATGATATAAGTTCGTATAGTGTGAATTCATTATTAATATTCTTCAATTTCTTTTCGTTTGAAGAATTTACTTTTTAAAACCAGATTACTTGAATTCAAACGATTTACAGTCAAGTAAGTCGATTCATCCGACCGAGATCAACTTTTATTTTCAAGAAGCGTTCGTGATCGTTCGTTTGTAATTTTTCCCTTTTTCTCGTGGCTGTTTTCACGTTCTCATCGAGATTAAGCGAAAAATGATGTATGAAGTTGTTTGCAGGTAATAATAACGAGCAAACAGAAAATGATATATGCAGCGGGATTTCGTTTATCTGCACTCAATTAATCAGAATGAATCCCTGCCCGACGTTTGATTTACCGAACTTATTGCTGAATTCTTCTTATGCTAGGCGTTCCACTTTAACTGTGCACACGATACGCACCGTTCGATTAATTTTTCTTTTCCGTTATTAAATCGAGCGGTTATTTATGGTGGTACGAATTGCAGAACAGAGAATAATTAATTCGTATACCGAGAATTATAATTTTCGTATCTTTTATCCGTACGTAGAATTCGTTTTGATATTTTACATTTTAGGATAAACGTAACATATGGTACACTAAGAAATTGAAGGATAGAACTGCTGCAAGAACCTAATAGTTTAATGTAATGCTTAAACAGTTTATCATTACGATCAAACTACAAATTCTTTTGCATTTGTAAGAATTTTAAATGTATAAAAATGTAAAATACTTTGATTCGCAATTAAATTGCATATTACAATTCAGTTTTGCACACAGTGCGTGAAAATAAAGCATAGCGTTACGATGTCCAGACCTTTGTTCCTTCAGCTGTGTTCATAAGAATACGAATTTGCATAAATATTTGGAATGACTCGTCCGTTCATTGTTCGACAACGTGCCATACCTAAATTTGTCCGATTTAGAAGAAATGTATGGGCTGCGAAAAAGGGCTAACGCACACAACACCTGTATTGTAAGCAGCGAATAATGGAATGCTGAATGCATCAGCGGGTGCTTGATCCCGGAAAATTCTTCGGTCTATTGACACTAGAAACGTGACAACGCTCGGAAGATCAGGTTTATGCTAAAATTAAAGCGACCATTTGTGTACAAGGGATTTCGTGTATCGTGCAAGATCTATTGTACCGTATTAAGTCGTGACATAGAATTTATTAGTGCCTTTAGAAGGAAAAACGTAGTTTTAGGAAAAGATTTGATTATTAGAGTAATTGTTTTATGAAGCTCCAGATTGACATAAGTCTATCGGTCGTTTTAAGAACAATAGTTCCTATTTGCTTATTCTAATTTCTACCTCAACGTTAATTCTTAATATCTTAACTTAATTTTCTCTGAAATTTTTGTATCTGTATTTAACACGTTCGTCGCCCAGCGTGACTTGGGTGAGTTTCTCGCCGGATCCAAATCAGATTGCATAAAAAACTGGAGTAAAAAAGATATGAAAACAGCAAAAATTCTAGCTTTTTATATATATATTAAATTTTCATTTTTATTTTATGCATTTTATATTTATATACACTTTGGTCCTTATTCTGTTAAAAATTTCTTTAAAAATTCAAATTTAAATTCTTATTTAACATTAAGAAAAAGAGTGTCACCCATATTTTGTCTTCATATTTTTGTTTATTTTAAGGTCTTAATAAATCTTTTTGATCCTATATCCCTTTGAAATTTCACTATTGTTGGAAATATTAAATAGGCCTAATATAAGCGAGTTAAAAATAGTCATAGTTACGATGATTAATCCAATGTTTCAGAACTCATAGTTTCCATTTCCAGACTCTGTTTAATATACCAATAATCTTGTTACCTAATTTAGTTTAATTGATTAATATTAATGCCTTCGTTCCAAAAAACTTCAATTCAATGAGAATTCTCCATTTGCACCTATAAATTTTACACGCAGGAGGAACAAAGGAATCTCGCGTTATAAATACGCGTTTCACGAACTATCGACGTTAACTATTTGCTCGCGTTGATAGTTAACGTCCCGTGCTACGCGCGAATGGTATGCTCGTTAATCACTATCATGAATTTACGATTGAGAAATGACCGCACCCGATCCTCGCAAACCTCCATTTGTGCATATCTGTCCGGTGCTTGCGTTTTACCAGCTTCATCGTATTTAATTACCATTTCGCCCTCAATTTACATAGTGGCCGCGGGGCAGTAACATACTTCTTGCACCGCCAACGATTTTGTGTGCCACACCATTACATTGTCAATGTATACATTACAAAGTTACCGTTAGTTGTGCCCATAATTGAACGATGATTAACGAACTTGCAGAAACCGCTTACTGGTTTTGAACTGGACACTTTATCGGTTTCAAAGGTCGATTTTTCATTAACTGACCGAAACGTTTGCGGCTGTTACAGGTATTTAATAAGAGCAGTATACAGTAGTGTAGCGTCGAAATCATTTCTCAGTGGAAATCGTGAAATTTTCACCTTAAGGTATTTAATCCTTTTAGAAGAGGTTGATTCGATGCATTTTCTTTTGTGTCTCAGAGAAAACGTAAATTCTAATTTTATTAATGATTTATTACATAGCAACCCTTATTATTAGAAAGATTACGGCCGTAATCAGTGATCTTTATTTTTCAATAGAATATTTAAGAATTTTTTATAATGCTCGTAATGTAAACAAGAATATTGAAATATTCAACAATTTCTAAACCAAGGAAATGCTCACGAATCAAGAAGCTTCTTGAGAAAGTTATACCAAACAAAAGGAGTTCACACAGAATCTATGCGTTATCGATCGAAAGGAATGAAATCTCTAATGAAGATCGAATGCAACGCGCTTCGATCTCAAAATAGTGATCGCGAGTCCAAATATATACCCAGCTGACTCGAAACTCGTTTCTATAAGCGGGATGCTTCCCAGAGCGATCCTCCAATTTATTTTACTTTTTAAAGGAGGGGCATTTTTAGCCTCGCTACTGATTACTGACCGTGCCCACTAAGGTGCAGGTCGTGGAGCAGGTAGCCAGGTGCAGGACACGGGGAAAGGATAAGAAGGAAGGGGGCTAGATATTGCTGGGCGTGGAGAAAGAGGAAGGTGGAAGGCAAGGATGCGTGAAGTGGAAGCCGAGTCGAAATTCCTGCAAGAAAAAGTCGACTGGAACGACGTATACAAAGATCGAAAGGGAATGACCTCTCCTCGAGACTCTGCAACTGAGACCTTCTCATGCGCGACGCTCGGTTTTTATGGATTTTGTCGCTCTTTCGCTTCGAGAACAATAAAAGTTGTGGCTGGAGCGCCGTAAAAAATTTTACAACGCTTGTTTCGAACCCTCGGTGTGAATTATATCGTCGTGTAGAATATTCGGATGATTTATTGAACTTTCTATCTGGTTGGCAGTGTTTGTTTTAGATATATTGCACTGTAATTTAAATTATAGCCTAGATTTTGCGTTCTTATACTTCTATACCACTGCATTTCAATATATCCGTGTCTCTGTATACTCTCATAAATTACAATAACTATAAAGAGCATTCAGATATAGATACTCATACTTTCCAACGACCATATTTTTTACGCTAAATTTATGGAACCGGTCAATTTGACTTCGTGAGAAAAATTTGCAAAAACAATTACTATTATGCCTAATAATTTTTGCTGACATTTATCAATGAACTGATACAAATATACCCTAATCTATTTCCCTTCTGAAGTTTCAAATTCTGTATGATGGACACCTGTTTCTTAGTACATGTATATTAGAAATATATGTACAAGAAATGTCCGTAAATCTAATGTTAACACTATTCCTACCACAACCGGTCAAATGACGGTTTTTAAAATTTCGATTAGGATTTCATAGATACAACGTAATTGAATCGTCTTTAACCTTCAAACTTTTTCTCAAATATACGTGTAATACATTTTTCAATATTCACTTCTTTTTTCATTGTTTATTTTTTGAGAAAAATTTGTAGTCTGTCTCACGTGGGAATGTCGCGGTAGGAATAGGTATATGTGAAGCGTCGATAGGAATAGTGTTAGTCAGCTACAATATTTGTTTCTTGTGATACTGGATGCGTAGATTTGACACCCTTAATCTTCAATAACTCATAGACACAAGCGATTATAACTTACCACTATATATTTCTGAAAACGAGACTCTCCAAATTCGATTATATCCTTTTCATTAGATACCTTCTTTAGGTATACTTCAAGTACAATTAAATGCGATGCCCTAAAGAATTCCCTGAATGTCTTTTCCTTCAAGACTTCAAATTACTAATACTTATCGGATAACGAGGTTTTGCGCGAACTCTTTTATTCCGATCCTTTGATACTCCATGAAAAAAAGCTTATTTAAACGATTGCTACGCGAGCATTAATTAATTCTGTAAGAATATCTAGGAGGTGCTTCCCGCATAAGAGGGTTACACACTTGCGGCTTCCCAAGGGCCACAATTCTTGTAACAGTTCCGTGTTCAGCGCCACCATCGGACTCATATTTCCAACCACGATCACCTAAATGTCCAGTCATCGGACGGATAAAAGAAAAAAAAAAATGAATCCCCCGTATCGTGTGTCCCTTAGACGTATCGAGTTGCGATTATCGCGTGGTGTTTCAAGGAAGGGAGCAAGCTTGAGAATGGTCTCCCTTTGCGGGGTTACGGTGTCCCTGACTCTCGTCACCTCCATTTTCTATAGCTGGTGGGTAAGTTCATGCTCTCAGCAGTTACGACACCGTGGTGTCCGTTCTGATTCGAGATCGATACTCCAGAACTGTGGCTCGTAAAAAGAAATGGCGATTCTAACTTTCTATTGATACGGTACTTCTCAGATAATTCCAGTTGATCATTATTTTTTAACAAATTATGTATGCATATCGTTTATTCTCTAACTGTTTTCTTCGCAAGTTTGTCTAAGGGAACGTTTGATAGCACACGAATGACAACTGTTACTGATTGCAGGTTGGCTATAGTTCACATTTTTGCGATTTTATGTTGGAATTAGATCTAATTACTGTTTTGTAAAATTTACATGAGTATGTGCAGATAAGACGTTTTTGAAGTTAACAATATTTAAACATAGTGGTAGATAATAAAAGTGGTGCTGGAGATTTGCTTAGAATTTTAGAGAATGATTGCAAGTGAACGTCACTGGTTTCACAGCTAACGACTTAGACATTAATATCCATCTGTATTGATCTTTGTACAATATTCTTAGTGTGTGTGTGTTGCATGTACCTATATATAATATAGTAATTGAAATCTGGTATGAATTCACGACAGAAACAATTGAATTATTATCCTGAAATCAAAGAATTTGCGCTTTGTAATTCACGGTAAATCAATAGTAATCTGAATATTTTATTCTCATTCCATTGAAGTAACAATTCTTGGATAATGTTTATTCAGAGAGTTTATTGGAAAGCCATTTGAAAACAAAAGATTTCGTTACGTCGTGCTTCATTCTCATTTTCCACACCACGATTCGTTGCACAATTCGTTATACCTCAAATTCAAATGAATGCCGCGTTATCAATCATTACGCGTTTAATGAACATCCACCGATTTCTCATTACAGCTAATTGATTTTACCTTACGCAAAACTGACGCAATCAGCCCCGGTCCCCGTTTGCTGAGACCTAGCAATTAAAACATCTCGTTAAGACCGATTGTGCAAATGACAGTTAGCCGCCATTAATTTCGCTTTACTTTCGATCCACGTCGCTCGTTTGTCCATTATCTTCTCAACGCTGCTTCTTACGGGGAAATCCTTCCCCGACCTGATCTCGACCGAGCAATAGAACCAAACAAAAAGGAAATTTCAATTATTTTCCACCTGCAGTCGATACCGACAGTCGCTTACGAAAGTCTTCGAGAACCAGTCGAAGTTTAGGTATGAAACAAGGAATTTTACGTTTTATGGACATCAATTCATTCGTGAGTTAAAATTAAACAGATTACGAAGATATAACAAATAATAGATCGAAAACGTCACATGATAAAATTCATTCTATAGTTATCATGGATATATTAAGTGTACAAAATTATAGTTATATTAGGGGGACCGGAAAGTAATGTCGTTTCTGTCATTCCATGTCTAGATATTTTGCTCAAAAACTAATTGATTTTTATCGATCTGGCATTGAAAATTTGCGCACTAGATGGCAAAAGGTTGCTGATAATGAGGATGATTACATCATTGATTAAAAATTTATGTGTTTGAATTTAATGTAAGAAAATGACATTACATTCCAGTCCCCCTAATAGTTACCAAAATTATTTTAATGCATGAACCCGGTGTTTCCCAACGTGGGGCTCACGTCCCACAGGGGGGCAATTCGAAAATGGACACTATATATGTTTTCAAATTTTACTTACTGTGTTTTGTTAACAATTTCATAGTGATTTCTTCCTAGAACCTATCATTTATGTTTCTTAAATAAACAAATCAATTAAATCATTTTTTAATGTTAAAAATTATGTATGTTACATAGGGGGGGGGGGGTATAAAAACTTTAGAAAGGTTAAGGTGGGGCATGGCACAAAAAAGGTTGGGAAACACTGCATTAACCCCTTAATGCCCTTAATGTTCTTTTGAGAAAACCGGTCAAAAGAAACCATTTCTTTTTAATGTGAAAAAACACAATTTAAAACGTTGTCTTGGCAAGAAAATTAAAAAAATACAAAAATAATCAAAATTTTTATTGTATTGTAAATTTTATTGTCGCTCGAATTATCTCGAGTGTGCACAGTTTGGCCAGTTTAGCACGCTCGAGTTAACTAGAGCGTGCACGTTAAGGGGTTAATGATAACCATATATCTAAATTTGCATAAAATTGTGTCATCAATTCATTCGTATCTCCTAATAAAAAGGAACATAAGCAACACTTCTCCAGAATTTGTCCAAATTCATCAAACGTCTAAAACTTCCGTTCTTCCATTTCAATTATTTTTTAAATTTGTTAAATATACGAAGACTTTGCTAAATATAAATCGACTTGCCTAAGTATACACGTTGTTAATCACGAAGCGTTACCATTCTGGGAATATCGGAGAAGCCAGGGCCTATGGGGGAGCTCTCGAAGATATTTCCATCGTAATTATAACAGGCGCAACACGGTGTATCGAGCGCGACCTTTCAAAACGAAGATGGAAACATTGTTACGGTGCAACGCCTTTACGATCGAGAATGCCTATAAGCGCGGCTGTAATTAGCCGCTCGATTGTCCAGCCCGCGCGTACGTGTTGTAGTATCGTTGCTTTATGGGCGGCTTGGACGTTAAAAAGTAAATCGACGTTGCTTTCTCAAATTACCCACGTGTACTATTGGGAGCTGGTAAATTGGCGAGTCAAAGGAATGCAGGTCTAATTGGCCGTAGCCTTTCTTAACACAGTCATAAAAATAGGGCACGCATACGATGGAACCTCGTTTATTTGAACTGTTTGGGGGACAAGGCAGGTTGGATAATTGAGTAGTTCGGTTAACACTAGGTTTATGGGACTCGTCAATTTGACGGGTTTTGGACTTCATGAGTAAAATTTGCTAATATAATTACTATTATTCCTAGCAAGTTTTGCTGGGTTTTATAGTTGAAGAAATACAAATATACCCAGATCTATTTCCCTCTCAGTTCTGCAACTTCAAATTCTTTTGGGTGTATACCTATTCCTCAACACGTTGAATGCCACGCATTATTAATATATTATAATTAATTAATTATTAGTAATATTACCTACAATAAATAAGTTGTAGTGTATAATTATTTTTCGATGTTTTGTACTTCATTAATTTCTTCACACCATTACGTTAACGATGGTAATAATAAAAAATCGATAATTATTGACATTTGTTCAAATTATGTTTTTCTACCAATCTGAACGCGTCGGTCACTGGTGACCCCCATGGCAATCAACGTGTTAACATATGAATATTAGAAATAGGTATACAAAAAATGTCCGTAAATCTAGTGTTAATAAAGGTGTATCGTACTCCTACTATTTTTTTCTCATTAGGTCGAATAACAAAAATATCGATGTTCGATAAACAGAGATCGATTATATTATCTTGTTTAGCGTTCCAACTGCTTTTTGCTTTTTTTCCGTATTCGGCCTACCCAGAATACGCATTCGTATAACTGAAACTACGCTTGATCCGAGTTTGGATAATAGAGGCTCATTTAAACGTTCGTAAATCAGACGTTGGGATTTAACCCTTTCTTTAGCGACAGCGAGCTATCGCTGGAGACGGAGTATTGTTACTCGTTCACTGACGATCGCGTTGCAGTAAGCGAAAGATCAAAAAAATTGGCAAACGGATATTTTCGTCCATGGCCCCTACAAGCAACTTTCGTTAACACTAAAAGGTTAACGTTCGAAATGTGTGGCCACGGAAAAAGTCATAAGGCGAAGAAAACAAAAACTGACAAACGCATACATGCGTCCATAGTTCCTACGAGTAACTTCCGTCAGACGCATTATTGGGAATGGGGTTTTGTATCGCTAAATGAAATAAATTCTAATTTGTAAAATAATATTTTGAAACTTTATTATTACTTCTACGTAACACGAGGAAGGGCAATTTTGACCGTACCTAGCGAGTTTTGTCACAAGACTAGCAGAACCCAGTGGTCGAAATTCCTACAACCTTGCTCGGGTCCTTCAGCCCCATTTGTTCTGTTTCTCAATGTTTTCGAACTTTCAAAAATGCCAGATGTGGCTTGGGTTTTTGGAAGAAGCCCTTGAGAAAGTTAAGAGTAAGCTAGTTTATGGTCAATTTTTGTTTCGTAGTATTTCTGTATTCAAGTATATGCGTCCATAGCACTCAAAAGGTTAAATCGTTCGCATAATAGAGGTTTGGATAAACAAAGTTCCACTATATTTTCGTTATTGGCCGAAACAACAAAGAATCGACGAATCGGATCGTGTCGCATCGAATAACGAAAATAACTGGGTGTTGCGAATGAAGTACTTCTATTGCCCCTGTGTCGACCCACTCGCCAACTTACCAGCTCCCTGTAGTACAGACAGGCACAAGGGAGAACCTGGTATGGTTGTCTTAACGATGGCTCCCGGCAACGAGCGCCTCGGCGGATATCCTGGGGAGTGGCTAGGGAATATCTTTCTTACGGATCAGCGCATTCATCAACCGAATTACTTGGAGAATGCGGTTAGCTTTCGGGCATCGTCGAACCATCTTTCACTTACCCGTGTATGTATCCATGTATATTGTACATACGTTCTTTAGGGATCGGTTTATCGCTGCCACGATGATGTCAATACCGTTGCGAGGTGTGCGCGAATTCTTTTCCAGCGACTAGCTATAAATGTCAAGTAGCCTGTACTAGCTACGTTGCGCACGCTTTCAGAGGTCTGACGCATTCTGTAAAACTTCCATGTAACCGTGAAAGGCACGGGGCTGTTTTCTAAGATTTTCAATGCTAGCGTAAGATAGCTTCACTGTCTGGAGAATTTTTCAAGCGTTCTATGTGTTTTAGGATCTCATGCTACAGTAGTGATATTTAGTAATTGTACAATTCGTACTTTCTGAAGTTCTTATGGGTGGTGAATTTGAAAATATTGGTTACTCAATTCGTTCATAATTCAAGTAAAATTCGAAATGCTACAGTAGTGATGTTTAGTAATTGCACAATTCGTACTTTCTGAAGTTCTTATGGGTGGTGAATTTGATAATATTGGTTACTCAATTCGTTCATAATTCAAGTAAAATTCGAAATGCTACAGTAGTGATATTTAGTAAATTGCACAATTCGTACTTTCTGAAGTTCTTATGGGTGATGAATTTGAAAATATTGGTTACTCAGTTTATTCATGGTGAAGTGTAAAATTCGACATTCTGCTCAACAAGCTATTCAACAAAATGCGATCGCTTAATTTAATAATTTTAAACTTAGCACTTCAGATTAGTGACTGGTGAGTAGGTTTGAATTGGATTAAAATCAGCTTCGAGCTAAGTTCAGATAGATGCAAGTTGGGCTTGAGTTTGATAAAGAATTAACACAGTTCCGGTTAAAAGCATAAAAATAATTTAGTGGATCGTGGTTGATAAATCACGAGAGCGATGTCGACGTCGCGTGGAATTTGGATCAGTTTTAAATTGGGTCGGATTGAACGAGAACACGCCCGATGCATTTATGCGAAACTAGCAACAATAGCGCTGACGTGCCCCACGGAACGTTGATTTATGCAATGAAAAGATTAGCTTAACAAGCGAAACTGAAGAAAAGAGGAAGGAATCTGATTCTGAGGAGCAAGGAAAATTACTAAACGCTTACGTGATTTGAATGTTTCATGTTCTGAGAAAGTACGGAATTGTTTGTTAACCGGGTTATTTCTTAGTAAAAATCACTTTCATGTGCTGAATTAACAGTTAGCGAAAACAGATTCGTTTATTGTTAGGCCAATTGTATAGCAAACCACGAAATCACGAAATCGATCAAAGTGATTGAGTTATAAAAAAAATAATAGTGCAGTGATTAAGTACAACAATGAAGCAAACTTGAAAGATTATTAAAAAGTTATCAAATCCTCTTTTAAACTGTTATTTTATCCAATTTAAAATCGTGGAATATAAACAATTTATATATTCAATGCTACAATAAAAAATTCCATCCATTGTATTGTATGCAGAGTGCCTATTTTTAGTGGAAGCTTTGGTATATTTCATAAAGGACAAAGGCTATGAAAAAATATTTTTGCAAAATTATTGTAAATATTTCACAGTGATTACTGGATGGTTTTGTTAATTTATATGTAAAAAGGATTTACTCAAATCAAAGAACTTCTTATCCAAAATATGGTATTGTCCTAAACTTGATGTTTATTTTCAATCAATCAAAATAGTTATTTAAACAACAAATACGTACACATGCAAATCTGAATACGATTTCATGAAAGTAGCTACAAAAGTGATGCAATTTAAACGTGGCGTTTTGTACGGGACCAACAAGTATTAGGGGGACCGGAAAATAATGTCATTTCTGCCATTCCATCTCTAGATATTTTGTTCAAAAACAAATTAATTTTTATTGATTTGACATTGAAAATTTGTACGCTAAATGGCAAAAGGTTGTTGATAATGAGGGTGATTACATCATTGATTAAAAATGAAGACTCGTTAAAAATTTATGTATTTGAATTTAACGATATTACTTTCCGGTCCTCCTAATATCTTTGTACTTATGAATGAGGGTGTACACGGTCTGTTCGCTTTTTTTCTTCGTCCCACGGTCCCCTTTAATTGAAACTGCAACCCGGTCGTGAGTAGCAGCCACTTGGACTGCACTTTGCGGTACAAAATTAAATCGCAGGTTCACGTCTTATCTGTACCATCTGCGACACACTGATCCTCAGGCTGTGTGCGAGCTGTAACAGTGATTCTCTGCTGAGCAATGCGCTTCTTGCTTGTAGCCGCTGACTTACTGCATATGCTCATAAGACTTTCTGTCCCATTGTCTCGAACGATGTATGAACCTGGATTTTATAGGTCTCATTATCATAACGCTACATTCTTATTAACGTAATTAAGTTCTCGTTATGATACTTTGTTACACAGCCGGGCAGGAACCGCGGCTGCGCGATAGTCTTGAATTGATTTAACGAAAGTTGGGATTGTTTGCGCAACGTGTACAAGATTGGAAGAGCGTACTAACGAGAATTTCTCAGACAGATTAGCGTCAAACGAGGGAAGATATCGTAATGAATGAAAATCGACTCGAGAAATGAGCCGGCGCTTAATTAATTGCGCCTCGATCAGATGTATTGTTGAAGTATTGTGAATTTCACAGGTGATTTTTGCAAAACGTAATAATTTGTTCATTACGTACAGAAGAGTTCTTAGAATTTAGATTTTCAAGAAATATGAGTACTTTGTTGAAAGATATGTAACAAGACATAATTATTCTCCCTTAGTGTAACAAAAGTTAAAATTGTGGGTAGAATGGGACAAATTATGTTGAATTCGGTTAATCACAGGTGAACACAAAATTGTTTATTGGATTAAATATCATAAACTGATATACATGTGCCCATAATTATGAAAGTCATATATTTCTTGTTTCGAGATATTTAATGGGTTACATTTGAATAAGTTAAAAAATATTTTTATATTATGCAACATTTTAATTTAGAATTTTATTACTCTTGATTAATGAAAGTTTATTATGAATGCGAAATTTTGTGCGAATCTCATGTGAAAATATTGTTTTTAAAGTTTGAATTGAGTTGGACCATTTTCAAAATTAACTGAATGACCTATAAATGACTTTATGAAAATTTATTAATTATTTTTGAAAAATAATCCATTTTTATCATTTATTTTAGGCTTTTATCATTATGAGTCTTGAGATTCTTAAAATGTTCCTGAAAAACTGGAGGGATGTAGGGTAGTAAACATAATACCTTTATGTTTTTCTTCCGTTACTGGTCAAGTGATGGTGTATAATGGAAGTAATTTACTGTTTCCATATATTGTTGGTCAACATGGCAAAATGGCTAACACAATGTAACGATTCGTTTTTCACAAATTCAAAAGCGTGACTTTGCGTTTCTCGTTCAAAGAATGTGTAGCCATCGTTATCATTATCGTCATCAGCTGATTTGTAATGACTGATGAACTCGATGTTTTTGATACTATTCCTACCACAACCGGTCAAATGACCGTTTTTAAAATTTCGATTAGAATTTCATAGATGCAACATAATTGAATCGCCTTTAAATTTTAAACTTTTTCTCAAATATACGTGTAATACATTTGTCAATATTCACTTCTTTTTTCATTGTTTTTTTTTTGAGAAAAATTTGTAGTCTGTCTTAAGTGAGAATGTTGCGGTAGGAATAGGTATACGTGAAGTGTCGGCAGGAATAGTGTTAAACCAAGTACCCTTGCTGCCCATCCCTAACACTCGTAGCATTTAGAGCATCTCCGCGACTTTGGTTATTTCAATTCAACAGGGACTGTTCTACGTACCCTACAACCGCTTTCATAATTATAGGCACATATATATTCTATTTTTACCAAATTACTCTATCTCTTTACTTCTTTCTCGCTCTACTCGCTCGATGATGCTCTTTGACTCACGTACTCTTTTCTACTGTCTCATCCGGACACACTTCATAACATACACGATACAATATATACTAGATAGGATACTCACTTTAAATTATTCACACCATGAACTATCTAACAACACACTAGACAAAGTTCTCTAACTTGTTAAATTCATTCTCTCTCTCGCACGCATAAAACCAACGCTCACAAAAATATTTGCCGGTAACAGGAAATTTAATATTTTTAGACCTAGTTAACGTCAAGTTAAACGCTGAAACTAAATGAACTATGTATTTAAAATACTTTTCTTGCCAATGATTGTTCGTATTGAAATTGAAACTGACCAGTTCTACTGAATAGCTCTGCATACCGTAAATCGATTGTTATCCTGTAAATTCTTAGACTTCCATGTAAATTGATTCGATAGCCGAAGTTACAGGAAGTATATACGAGATGCAAGCTACCTTAAACGCTGTGTAACAAGAATATCGAAGATCGATCGTGTTTACCGAGCTACTGTCGCAGACAGGATACTACGCAAACGTATCACCTTATGAAATTCCGTATCGCATAAATAATAACATAGAGGAAAAATAAGAGTAAGCGAAATACAAGAAAAAGCAAAAAGTGAAATAATTATTGTAGAATGATATTGCAAAACTTAACGTCACTTTAAAAGATAGAAGATTATCTGTAATTTTAGAATAATGATTGTAGAAAACAATTATTTACAAAATTTAAAGTGTCCTATATGGGGAATTGTTATATAACTGTTGTTATATGACAACAGGGAACCCATGTTTATTATCCTATTATAAGTGCAATAAAAAATAAACTACTATAGTTACATTTCTTATTTACTAAATCGATTAACTCCACAAAACATAGTGAAGAAAATTTATGAATACGTAGTAAAGATTTCTGCATCAAACATCTTGGCACTAAAATCTAAATAAATTTTAAAAGTAGAAGTTCAGTCGATTCGACCTTTGAACGGCTCATATAACTACACTAATGTAATTCGAAGTGAACAAAAATGAATCTCAAATTCGTAAATTAATTCGACTGTTAACACTTAGCCAACGAAACAGGGAAATCTCTCATATTTTTCCGCAACAAGGGCGTTGCGATTGATTCTATTTACTTTTGTTACTAGTTAGTCTTAAACTAATAGTTCGTTAAATGCATTTTCTGTTTAATCTCCAAGTCTGACTAATAAACAAACTAACTAAAGTCTGAAAATTTGTGAAACTATCATTTGGTGACTAACAGTCACCTCTCGAGCGCAAAGGGTTAATAGGCTTCCAGTTGGCGAAGCGTTAATTGAACGTCCTGGATAAATGTTTCTGTTTCTTCTGTTCGTTGTTAACGCGAAATTAAAATGAAGTTGGATTTACGTTAACGATCTCGAAAAGGGAAAAATTAACGCGTTATTGAAGCGAGGTCAGGTTAATTAAGAGGCGCATCGAATTCGCGGAAAACGGGAGCAGACAATGGGAGAATGATCAGAAAGGGGGAGCGTTCCATGAAATTTAAGCGACGCGTTTCATAAAGACGAGCATCATCAACAGCAGGTTCCCCGCGCGTGCTTATGATCCGCGTTTTAATTATCTCGATACAAGGACCAGCTTGTAATCAAGTCTCGGTGCCGCCCGACCGATTTCATGCACGTGATTTATATAACGCATCCTCGTCTCAAAAACTCGTGCTAGTGTGAAACGTAGTTGCGAGTTAATTGGCTAGTCTCCCCCCCGTGCCTCCCTGCTGCGATTGACTCGGTTATGAGAATATTTCGACGTTCGCACGGATTTGTTATCGACACGTTGCGTCACAGTAGTTGTTGCTTGGTTATTTCCGGTAGAGAAAAGAGGTGCTGACGCTTTGCCTCCGATGAAAGCTTCCTTTGCTGAGGACACAGTAATGAATGATATTTTATAGCTATTTTATTACAGCTTCTGATTTGGTCACCGATTGGGAAAGATTTTATTTCTCCTGGTAACGTAAAAGTCACATGTCTCACAAAATCGAAATTCTCGAATGCACCAAACCTTGTGCTCTACTTTCTTCAGGAGGTGGACAAGAAATGATCCAAGAAATAATCAATATCGTCAGTATTTTATTATTTCATTTGGGGCGAGTAAAGAAAACCAATCTCAATTTCTAACCAGACTGCAAAGAGTTTCATTTACTATGGAACTTCGCTTTCTGGCCTTCTCTAAGTCGATACGGATTCTATAATTTCACCTAACGGAGAAATTCCAAAAAGCACACACTGCCTTTTGTAGCTCCATACACTAACTAACAATAAAGGTGAACAAGTAAAATTTAGAACGATCTGCTATTTTTACTTTAGCGTCGTTCAATACTGTATCTGCTGTTCGATCTTAACCCTTTTAGTGCCGAACGACGATATATGGTCGTTCACAGTACTTGTGAAAAGTGCTAGCGACGATATATCGATGCGTATGCGATGGCGCCTAACCATTCGTATCGAGAGAGAACTCTGTCTCAAAATATTAGGTGTACAAATTAATTTTAGTCTTCTTTTTTGGCAGGTTTAGAGTTTATTTAAATTTTTATGCCCAAAAGTTAGTGGATGAAGTAACCTCCCTCACTTTCGCTACTTTTCGCTACTTTCGCTCTCCACTAAAAGGGTTAATTTTATCAGAACTATCCCACGCGCAGAGCTTCCTTCTCGAGCCTCGTTTAACCAGAGAGAAGCCACGTTGGTCCATCAAACGAAAAGCAAACGTGACACGAAACAATGGCTTCCGCCACTTAAAACCGGCTACGTCGAAAGCCGCTGTAACTCCTGACAAAAGTATTACAAATTCACCGCGCGGAATAAAAAGGCTGATTTACGACGGCGGTTATTTTCGCGACAGCAAGCTGTAAATTTGACCGTGTCCGTTTTAACGGAGGAAGCATCTCTTCGTCGCGACCATCTCTTCCGGCTCTTCGGTCCCGCTTTCGCGTGGGTGTCGCGCACCGCGCCGATTATGCGGAATGGTCATTTGCATACGCACGCGTCGCGCACGCACCGCGAGAAGGACGCTATTACGGTTCTCGCGCGCTCGGACAATGCCATTATTTCTGCGTTCGAGGGCCACGGCCGGATACGCGTGTACTATTGTGCGCGCGCCAGTCAGGATGGATGGCAGCGAGATTACACGATAGGCGCTACGGTATCCGAGGATATCGTTGTTTATGCGCCGGGAACAATAAGCAGGTTCGACGATGACTTATTTTCTTCGAGCAGAACGGAGACTCGAGGCTTGTCTTCCCTGATGAAAACGTATCTTTCCTGCAGGGAGTTTTATTTCGCTGGCTCACGCCGGTTTTACCCCTCGACGATTGCTCGCTTATCTCTGTGCACAGTCACGTAAACGATCTATGCGTCTTGATTAATTTCGTGACTTAGCAATGTGAAAGTTAGGTATCGTAATGTTGTCTCATTTTTTGTTATTCAGTGTTGGAAATTCGTGTACTAACGAATAAACAAAAATCAATCTCTATAGACTTAGCCAATTCTGCAAAGAGTAAAAGAAGTAGCCAAGAACACAGTACCAAATTTCTAGAACTCAACAACAATAAGTATCTCCATCATAATAAATTAAACACAGATGCCTCGAAATCTGATCATAGAGTAGGTTAAGCCATCATCACTGAAAATGAAATAATTAAAGATCGCCTTCCTAACCAAATGTCTATTTTTTTTGCTGAAGCCTACGCGATCTATGACGCCCTAAAAATAATTTAGATTAACAACTCTTAAAGTCACGTTATATACTCTGACTCTATGAGCGTTATCCAAGCATTACTTAACCCGTTTACAAAAGGAAACACTGAAAACTGTTGAAAACATTAAACGGTTATAAACGTAATAACAAGGAAATATTTATTCTTCGCTTTATTCAAAAGATATAGAATGTAGACAATTTCGAATATTTTAATGTGTTTTGAAGAGTGAAAAAAGTATCAGGTAAGAAGATAGGATTGTCGTTATGTAATTTGGCTGTCTGTAGGATTTTTATCTGACAGTGTTCGGCGTCAAGAACTTAATGGCATGTGATTGATTCTTTATCGATTCTTTATCGTTGAGTGATTCACAATCGTGCGAAATTTTAAAGCATTGCGGGCAATAGAAAATAAACGCTGACTCGCATAGTTAAAGATTGAAAGATCTGACAGACCGTATTCGAAAAGTTTTGAATATTTTTGATGGCACGATACTTACGACATAACCTCGTGATTCACTTTTTTAAAACTCTGTTAACTCTGTTTAGTACGTATTCACTATATTATTATGTCTTTTATGGTACAGGACTTTGATGATCGATGCTGATTTTGATTGAGTCATCAAATTGAAGTACGGGAGGGTAAAGTGCTGAATGTATTGTATTCTCTGCCATGTAATATCGATGCTATTATGGTGATTGGTACTGTATCCGTTATCCTTGCTGATGTGATTAGCGGTAGTTTGTGTTGCATCCCTTATCGTCGATGTTATTAGGGTGCCCAGTGGTTGTATCCGTTATCCTTGTTAATGTTATTAAGGTGTTATTAGGCCAATCCGATTTGGTACTCCATCCTCCCACGATTTTAATTTGATGCTTCAGTCAAACTTGATATGCATATTCACCATGGTGAAATCTGAATGTGTGCCATCCGGTATCGTTCTGTTCATCGTAATTGGTATAACCGATTCTAATTGAAAAGGGATACTTTGTAGAAAAGCAGAAACTATAATACAAATGATCCTAAAATACTTATAATCTAAGAAATTAACAATATCTATTTTTAATTGTAATAGTATAATTCTTTACTTTATCCCAATTGAGTTATAAGTAAAATTTAAAGTACTTTGTGTAAAGTATACAGATACTTTTATGTATATAAATACATGAAACATATATGACATATTTATCTAAAAAAGTATGTCGAGTATCTCTTTTTTGCAGTCAGTCTACGATAAATCGGTACTTCCTTCTTATCTTATTATCAGTCTTAAAGTCTTTGAAGAGATAAATGGTATACATATTTATCTAAAAAGATATGTTTCTCTTTTTTCTAGCCAATCTTCGACAAATCAGTACTTCCTTCTTATTTTATCATCAATCTTAAAGTCTTTGAAGGGATAAATTAAAATTTTCTAGATTCATTGAAATTTGCAACAACTTAATTTTTAACCAGCTTAAGTTTCCCAACATTTACGTTAAACATTCCCACCGCTTTATTAACTCACTTGCAAGAGTTCTACTTAAGATAACGATTCGACCTACTTTTTCCCGTGCTTTATCGCGAGCAAGTGCCCATTTCCCGATTAAACTCTGTTTCTCGAACTCGACTTCGAACATTTTAGCCGGTCATTAACCCTTTAACTGCGAAATCTCATGTTTCGCACAGGGCACCACGGAAGTACACCGCCAGATGCAATATTTCATAGAAATTAATCTGTTGTTTTCGATGTTCTAATAAAAATTTTTCATTGTTTAATGGGGCACTTTGTACTTCAAAGTATCCTCTAATTAGCGGTAATGTTTAAAATGCACTAATTTTTAATTTTTGTTCAACTCTTACGATTGTAAGTAGTTGAATCGTTCCGGTTACCAATGATCGCTGTGGTGCCACAAGAAAAACCATGCCATCTCAAAAAAAATCGTGACCGATTATGTATAAAAATGTTTAGTTGTTCAATGGGGCACTTTATACTTCAAAGTATCCTTCAATCAGCGGTAATGTTCAAAATGCACTAACTGTCAATTTTTATTCAACCCTTACGATCGTAAGTAGTTGAATCGCTCCAGTCACCAATGACCACCGTGGCGCCACAAGAAAAACCATGGCGTTACAGGAAAAACCGTGACTGGCCATATATGAAAATTTTTAGTTGTTCAATGGGGAACTTCGTACTTTAAAGTATCCTTCAATTAGCGGTAATGTTCAAAATGCACTAACTGTCAATTTTTATTTAACTCTTACGATTGTAAGTAGTTGAATCGCTTCGGTCATCAATGACCATCATGACGTCACAAGAAAAACTATGGCGTTGCAAGAAAGACCGTGGCTGGCCATATATGAAAATTTTTAGTTGTTCAATGGGGCACTTTGTACTTTAAAGTATTTTCTAATCAGCGATAATGTTTAAAATGCACTAACTTTTAATTTTTGTTCAACCCTTACGATCGTAAGTAGTTGAAGAACTTTGGTCACCAATGACCACCGTGGCGTCGCAAGAAAAACCATGGCGTTGCAACAAAAACCGTGGCCAGTTATATATGAAAATTTTTAGTTGTTAAATGGAGCACTTTGTACTTTAAAGTATCTTCTAATCAGCGATAATGTTTAAAATGCACTAACTTTTAATTTTTGTTCAACCCTTACGATCGTAAGTAGTTAAAGAGCTTTGGTCACCAATGACCACCGTGGCGTTACAGGAAAAACCGTGGTCGGTCATATAGAACCAACGTGGCAGTCAAAGTGTTAATTCGATCTTCCTTTAATCGAGGGCTTTTTCGTTCGACACGTTGCCGCGTATACTTAGGCGTAATTTCACCGAGAGAGTTCTCGGTGAAACATGGAGGTCGTAGCGTAGGTAAATCTTCCGGCGAAAGTAAACGCGACACGGGACATCCCTGTCTAGCTATGGCTCGCGAGGTAGGCGCGGTTGATATATAGCCGTATAAATGGCGGACGGGAGAGATCTGTTGGATTTATTATATGCGACAACTGTGTCGACGCTGCGCGAACGAGGAAGCGGCTCCGCGTTGCTGGAATCTCTCCGATCTTCCACCTGCGGGACGCTGTTGCATCCTGCCCGCTTACGCAGCAATTACAAGGCGCTGCTGCACTTTTATCGCCACGCATTTGCATGTTTGAACGGGTAGGGGCTTGTAATCGCGGCGACGATAAATCATTTCGTCAGGGTGAGTCCTCGTAATTCATCCAGCGCGGCGCGCGTCGCTGATAAAGGGGAGGACGAGGAAAGACGGGCACCTTGCAACAGCGACGATCGAGCTTCCCGTAATCGTCGACTCTCGCGGTTTCCGGTGCAGCAGATGCTTGAACGAACGTCCTGCGTCGTAATTGGCGGTATCTGTTCGTTGATTGATAAAGACAGGACTCTGACTGTCCAGGCTGATCTCGGGTTTAGCGTTGAACTGTGGAGGATGCTCGGGTAGCTAATGGTGTTTTAATGTTCTTGGATGTTTATACTGGGTGTATAAACGTGCGAGGTATCTTTGGAGGGTCGATTCAACGAAGAACTTTCTTTAAAGACAGGAATAAATTTAAAAATAAAAATTTTATTTTTATTTTAACTGAACAGTTCATAGAAATGTTTGTGTAGGAGGATTAACTCTTTGGGGCACGGTGGGATTAAAAATGTCCCACCTTTTTGATGCACGGTAATGATTGGTGGGACATTTTTTGACCCACCTCGAAATATTGCAATAGCTGCACGCGCATAGATTTGTATTTAGTCTTACTTACGCAAAGCAGTTGGTAATACCATAAAAAAAGTGTTATAAATACGTTCGCTTGTGTTGGCAAGTTTCAACATGTCAGTACTTCGTTAATAAAAATATACCAATTTTGTTTAATTTAAAATGCAACAAAATTTCTGTGCAACATGGGTCCATTTATTCTCTGAAATCCTGTGCCTCAAAGAGTTAAAGGTAGAAAGGATGGGTTTGGGAAATAAAACAAGGGCGCTTCGTTTTCCGGGTGAGAGCGACCGTTCGTATCGCTCTCGAGACTAGCTTTTGCTTTTATTTTGTGCCTTTTTAAATTATGTACAACGAAGGAGGTTCGGCACGAGACGCAGCCCAAGCCTACCCAAGACACTTGGCCCTCTCAGGGTGTTTCCGAACCTTGCCAAGTTCTTTGGCCATATGGGCCTGTACGATCCAACAGCCAGATTAAGTTAAATATAAAAATATGATTGTGATTTACATGTTTATTTGAAAAAATTTGCTTATCGAATATCGTCAGGTGAACAACTTGATGTCGATTCAGTTAAAGATCCGATGAAAGTTACTATTTCTGTCTAGTTTTTCAACTTGCAAATTTATATCAGATCGATTTTGGATTCTCCCCGTTTTCAGAGCAAGCGAACCAAGAAAAATTGCATTGAGTACTCAATCTTCATATACCTCATTATATTACCTTCGTACGCACACACGTAGAATACCTATTCGAAAGAACTGAATTATCCGAGAAGGATAATTCAATTGCAAATCACGGGAGCATCCTTGCGTTCAGAAATAAGAGACAACGTGCCAATTATGTGATTCGCGTTGCACATCTGACAGGAAATCTGCTTACGCATCGATGAAAAACCGAAATGTTTTCGTTTGAGCCATTGCCTACTGATCGAAAAATTCTTGCGAAAACCATTACGCTAATTGCAAGCGGAGGAGCTACATCTGATTCGCTGCCACGAAGATTGCAGGAGTAGCGGACGATGATTAAGAAGCTTTAAATGTATACCTTCGGAAAGTGGATTGTAGCAGAAGAGAATAACAGGACGAACGAGGGAAGGCGATGTTCCGCGAATTATGATCTCGAAAAGGTTCAATTTTCCGTAGGCATAACTTCCGGCATCGTAAACCACTTTCGGTTGAGCTCGATTTTAATGCACTTGTTCATTGCACCTCGTTGTATCGCCCATTGCGGTTTATCGCTAATACTTTTGCCTTTATGCGCGAAACATGCTCGCGATTAAACGAACTGCGTTGGACGATGTAATGAACGGGATGAAGCGCTTCAGGAAACAACATTTAGCGTTTCCTCGGGGCTAGAAGATTAAGAGAGATGTCTGAACGCGAATGCTTGGGCAATCAGAATGGTATTTTTGGTTCTTCAAAGTTATTTTATTCAAGGTTAATTAAATCAAGGCTGTTCAGTTAAACTTTTCCTTGAGAAGATAGCATCGTTATGGGATTGCCCTTGTTTTGTTAACAAAATATTCTTTATTTAACATGGGTCAGCTTTAACAGTACAACAATAAACTAGCTTTTCGCCACTTTCGCTTATAATTTTATTCATCTACTTATAACATTCTATTGCAACTGAAAAATATTCAAAAGAATATTTTGTTTGCTGCCTCTTTTAAATGTCTCATTATATTCTGTTCCATAATTCTACGTGTTCTATTCTCCTTTTATAATTTTTGATATTGAGATAGTCTTACCACCTGAATAAGCATTTGTATGGTAGACAGTTCTCCAATTCTATAATGGTTAACAAATAAATAACTTTAATTTATTTGTAATTTATCAAGTTACTCGAATAGAAATTTGCACAAAGATACCCAGAAACAAAAATGATCGTATCAACTGTTTCTTCTGACGAAAAATGTACACACCACTAGTTAACACTAGAATTAGCAGAGCAGTCAAAATGACCAATTAGTGATTGTTCATAGCAGCCTTATAAATTCACTGTGGTAAAGCTTCCAAAATTTACTATAATTTTCTGCAGAAACTATTAATAAAGATTTGTTTCTTATGTATTCAATATCTTTTCGTGCAATTTTCAATTTGATCTCTTCCATGCAAATAAGTATACTATAATCGTCGATAGTTCGAGTGTTAAATTAGGGAAGTTGAGCGATTAGGAAAAATCTCTTGAAACGATTTACTCTTTCCCGTCAACGGCATTCGCATTTTCCCTTTTCAGTTTCAAATTGCCGTCGCGTGCCTCCTGGCGCGCTGATAAAACCTTAAAACCGCGTTTCCAGCCGCATCCGATGTTAATATCGCAATTAGCATACCTTTAAATTGCTAAGTATCGAGGCACCGGTTAAATATAGAATTTCACCGTCGCGAGCACCGGCTGTGTAACCTGATGTCAGCGCTTACATAATCCCCACGGCTCTCTCACCGTGGGGATTGTAATAAAAAAGAGGTTTGCGCTTCGGTGTGATCGAGCGATTCTTGCAAACGGGGATAGAGAACGGTGGACACGGTGGACGCAATCGCGAAAATAAAAATGGAAATACCCGAGGAATTTCGCGCAAAAAGAGGTTCCCGACACGGAGGAAAGAGCGAAAAAGGTAGAATTGCATCCGTGAACGCTCGTGCGCGACGCCGGTTGCAAATGGAGCTTCGAGGATGGTAAAACGCAAATATTCGAAAGAGTTAACGCTGCCAGAGATCGCATGACCATCCACACATGACGCATCGGATTAGTTCAGGTTAAGTGATCGAGCTTGCGATCGTACACTTGGCTTCTTTATCGTCGATGTGCAAGCATCCACGCTTGCCAAGTACACCTCAGTTTAGAAGTATTTCAGTATGACCGACGGAACAGTGATCGTGGAAGGTTGTTAAAGAATATAGGAAATTTCTACTTTTATTTTATTTAGTAGAGTGAGATGATAGGTTTCAGGTGTAAATAGAATAAAGTGAAGTGATTAGAGTATTAATAAATGTATATTTAAAACAATTTAATAGTAACAATTTAAATGACTTTGCAACTTAGGAATTACCTGCTACCTTCAGAATCACATTTTTTCTGTCTTCATAGTCAAACTCTTTCTGTAGCGATAATCAAACTCTTTCTACCTTCATAGTCAAACTCTTTCTGCCTTCGCAGTCAAACTCTTTCTGCCTTCATAGTCAAATTCTTCTTGCCTTCACAGTCAAACTATTTCAGCCTTCAGTCAAACTCTTTCTCCCTTCATAGTCAAATTCCTTTTGCCTTCACAGTCAAACTATTTCTGTCTTCACAGTCAAACTCTATTTCCCTTCATAGTTAAACTTCTTTTGCCTTCACAGTCAAACTCTTTCTCCCTTCACAGTCAAACTATTTCTGCTTCCATAGTTAAACTCTTTCTGCTTTCATAGCCAAACTCTTTCTGTCTTCATAGTCAAAATATTTCTGCTTCCATAGTCAAACTCTTTCTGCTTCAACAATCGAACTCTTTCTGCCACGCGCTCGCATTTTTCCCATTATATATTCTTCCAAACACTTATTTCCTTTCTTTCTAATTCTAAACCTTTCTCACTCGATACATTCAGCCACGTTCACCCAAAATTGCTCAGTTGCTCAGTTTTCTCAAGTGTTCATCTTTTGCGCTTTAGAAATACTCGAATCCAAACATTCTACGTTCACACAATAATCGCCCAACTCAACCACTTTTCACATTTTCCTAAACTCGCATCTACTCGATCTCATTCCTACAAAAAAGATCGAAATTATCGTCGGACAATTATTGTTCAGTTCAAAACTTTGGTTTGCGAAGGATTTACTTATTCGATAAACATTAATTGAAATAAGAATCTCATTAATCGTACAGTGGCTACAAAAGGTTTTTTCTTATTTTTAATTTCTCATCGTTTGCTAGTTACTATTAAAGGAAATTTTGAGTTTGCCGTTTTGCAAATATTTAGATAGAATGAAAGAAAAGAACGGTTTCTCTAAGTGAGAGCATTATCTTCAAGCAGAGCTAAAATATCAATTTGTTTCATCAGTTTTTTAAACTCTTAACGTTGAGAAATAATTTAATTTCTAAAAATTATTATCAACAAATGTTGCGAGTTTGGAAGAAAAAGTTTGAATAATCACGATTAGAATTTTGTAAAATGGTTTTTGTACGGCCGGAACGATTTGTACGCAATCGAGTGTCTGAAACTCAGCTGCGTACACTTTTAGCTCGGTTACGTTCGTTTTATCCGCCCGTTTCGCTGACTGCGATGCTGTCTGGCCTGTCTGTTCCTAGGAATAGAATTAGGCACAGGTGGTTCGAAAGATAACCGGTTAAGTACGGCTAGCCTCGAGTGCGTGGATATCTTTGAATATTCGCGAGGCCCTGGCGCATTCGTGTTGATTCTCGATAGACGATGGGTTAAATTTAAATGTCTAATTCCTGAGAGCTTGTAAGTGGGCGCTTCCTCGTTCGTGGTGCTTCCTCATTCGATTGCACCAAGTTAAAACGGCTATGAAATTATTGCAGCTTCCCATTAGAACAAATGATAGAATATAAATTAGCGATAACAAATCTTTTTTACGCTTTCACAGCGATTCACAAAATTGATCACCTGCATTCTTTATTTCGTTAAAGGGCAATCATTAACGTTAAATTACCTTAGAGTGTTAGAAAAATATTTAAACAGAAATGTTTATAGTTGGAGTTGATCAAGAATTTTTATTTAATTTTGTCAATCATTCTGTACAATATTTACAGCTTGATGTATTTTTATTTTTTATAATCTTTTTAATATCATTGTATTATTTTGTTTAGTTAATAATGTCTGCTATATGGATAACTTACTTGTTTTTAAATAGAGTTATACATATAGGTATTTTCAACGAAACATATGAGAATTTTACTCTCATTTGTGGATTAGTCATGAAATATTGTTACCATTCGCTTCTAATCCTACAGAATTTACATGTCATTCAAATGTGAGAAAAGGTCATAACGAGATTACATTAACGATAACAACGAAGCTTGTAAGCACGATTGTTCATTGCGTCCTACGAGTCAATTATGTGAACGCATAAATTCCTTTAAATTTGCTGTTATGAACTATCGTTTGTACGCTAATTACCGTTACCAGCTGTAGTGTGACAGTCAGTAATTATTCTCGTACGAGTGCAATAAGTATGGCTATTTATTGACCTCGTTAGTGGGTACTCTGCGCCATGTGACAGTGAAGCGCAATGATTTTCCTTTATTGATTACTTTTCGCTAGAAAACGCGATAACGTTGGCAGCAAATGCGGCAAATGGTCGGTTTATTTCCGTTGCATGCTACAAATTAATTCATTAATTATCAAGTAAAATCATAGCGAAACCTGAAACCTAATAAAACGAGTACAGATGCAAGACATGTAACTTTAATTAAATATCATCGTGTTTGGATACCTACAACTGATTTCACGGTGAAGATGAACAATAGTAATTAGAGACTTTCTATTGTATTCTTTATTGGCCTTTGTTTATTTATCGTGATGTAAAAGTGAAAAAGATACGTATTTATTTTTCTAGTCGTGGGCTGATTTTATGGATATTTAATATCGATCGAAGGTCTTGATAAAAATGATTAAAAGTACGAGGAAGACGTAGAATTAAATGGTTAAAAAGAAAATAGTTTAAATAAATTCGTTATCTTTCTGTATAAATATTTATTAAAGGTTTTGCATATGAATATAAACACTAAGCATTATAATTCACGACAAATGTCGTCTGTTATGTAAATTTTATTATCCCAAGGAATATTGTATGTAGGAATATTATTCCTAAAGATGTTGCATGTTACTTCTAATTTATGATAACAAGAGATTGCGTGAAACTCTATATGTATGTATGCACATAATCTCATCGATTTCAGTAATAATTACCAGAAACGAGTGCAGGATTGTAGATTATTATGAAAATTCGAAACTTTAGTGCATAATGTAACTGTAAGCATGAATTCTGATAACTTCGACGATTATCTCTTTCAAATTTCTTAATTAACTGCAATTTGTAGCTGCATAATAAAAGTTCGTGATAGTTTTCTAAGGAAGAAACAAATTACACGGAGAAAGTAAAATTTCTTAGCACATCATTTCCGCCAACAAACTGTCGACGATTACACGAAATGTTCTCCGCTTCATTGTCGTCACTTTCACCGCGAATCACGGGGTGCAGCGTTCTTGCTGCACGCAAAGGAAACAGCAGAAATCGCTTAAACGTGATCCGGAGAAACACGACTAGACACGTAACACGGTACCATAAAATACATAGGATTCCATCTTGATTGAGGGGGAACAATATTTACCAAAGGAGTTACCGAAATTCAAGTAACTTGACTTTAACTTTAACCGGTTTTCAAAAAACACGATCGAAAAACGCCGTGGAACGCGATCGCGCTCTTTCGATTGTGTTTCGAATAAAGCCGAGGAGCGTGACAGCGCTCCTTTGATTGTGTCGAAATATTATTTGTTCTTCAAATTTTTCATATTTTTAATTTCCAACTTATTAGTTTATGAAATACTATTATATACTAGTGTAGGATATGAGGATGAAGGGGAAAAACACACGAGTCATAAACAAATAGAGTTAACAGTTTATTAAAAGAAAAACACACAAGAAAGGTTAATTTATTTGAACACGCAAGAGAAAGAATAAGACTCTGAGCGGCACTGCTTTCCGCGACTCTTCTTCTTATGCACGCAAGAAAACGACTCCCGCTAAATTTGCTGGTCGCAACAAGTTTACCAAAAACAATTGACTATCGACACGGCGGCGAGCCGTGTCATCTTTGTAACGGCTATTTTACGGAAAAATACAATGTCTTCCCAACGGTTATTCCGTGGAAGAATCCTACACTAGTATTATATACTAGTATTATATAATATTATTTATGTATTACATATATAATATAAATTGTGAGCGCGTTCTCAATTGTCTGGATCGGTCAAATGCGCTGGGTTTTCTCGATAGGAAATCGGAAGAGCGCGAAAGTGGCTCGTGGTACGCAAACGGTTAAACTCACGTTTCCATAAGATAGCTTATCCTCGAGACTTAACCCTCGAAGGACGGAGTCGGGTCCATTTTGATCCAGCCATAAATGTTTTTATATCATTTATAGTGTAATGGATATGCATACACTTACGTTGATATGCATACAGTTGGTTGTATGTAAATTTCATACAAGCAGTAAAAACCGCGAAACATTTATACACAATTACTTTTTACATTCAATCATCAAGCTCGTCTCAAATCCGTCCAGCATGCGATGGTTAAAGTCGGTTGAATTTAATCCCTTAACCTACGATTTACGTTCAAGAATTTTGGGCTGAAAACGTAAACAAGTTCTCGCAGCTTTCGAGTCATTCGCACGACTTGTATCATACCGTTGCAGATCATTAATTTTGCATTACTGATTTTTGTATAAATGAACTTTTTGTAGTACTTGCATCTACTACAATTATTACATCAGGTTGTAATTACTTATAAAATATTCCACGAATATTTATAACTTTAGGCTGGCAAGGTTTAGAATGGAAAACGAAATGAGAGAGAGGGTTGTTATTGGATGGGGGAGGAAGAAAGAAGATGTAGGATATGTGAAGATGAGGAGGAGTCATGGGAGCATGTATGGGTGGTGTGCGGGAGGGGAGCAGGGGAGGAGGGAGGATGGCAAGATAATGTAAGGAGAATCTTAGGAGAGGAGGGGGAGGGAGAGGCATGGTTGGAGGAGCTCGAAAGAAGAAGAGGAAGGGAAGAGGGAAGTGGATAAGGGGGGAAATCAAATATTTGGGGCACAAGTTAATGAAAAGTGGGGCCAAAGTGGAGGGTAGAACACTTGTCAGGTTAAGTTAAGTTATAAGGTATTGTTATTATTATTATTTTTATAGTTTATATGCTTTATTTATTTACTTTAGGTATTATTGTATTATGTTGCTTATTGGATAATTAGGATTAGTACTAGCAAATGAGTGTAATAGGTCATAATGTATAGAAACGGAACCATTGTAATCCGGGAGGAAAACAATAAAAAGTTATTATTATTATTATTTATAACTTTAGGAGGGCGCCGCCGTTAATATTTACATTTGGCCCGATCATTGTATTACGGGCTATGCCCGTAATATTTACGTTTGGTCCGATCATTTGTAGGTTACGGAGTTAAGTAGTCAACATTTAAAACTGTGGTCGAAGAAAGTGGTGTTTGCTGTTATAGAGTATCCGTAATACATTCTTACTATTCAGAAACAGTTGGAAGAACCGCAACTTCATTTGAAACTTGAAATATTTTAAATCATGTAAGTACAGTAAAGACAACTGTATCTGAACTAATCAAAAGACAAAAGTAGCCGAATAATGGAATTTTCGGGTAATAAAACGATCAGTTTCTTCATTAACACGTTGAACGCCCAGCGTAAATCGGTGGAGTTTCCCCCAGGACCCAAACCAGAGATTCGGACTGTAAACAGCGCAATGTTATATTTACTTTATAATTTATTGTTACTTTATATCGTATATACTTATCATAATTGTGTTATAAATAAAATTAGTATAAATTACCTCAAAAATCTTGTTTTAATTTGAAAAGTGTCAACCGTTTACAAGAAACATAGCCGTCACCCAGATATGGGTGACGTGGCGTTCAACGTGTTAAATTTCACTTGGTCGAATAAGAATCAATAAAAACGACAGTTTGTTTTAATATTTAAGAATTCCCCATCCTTTCGTAAGTTTTTTAACATAATTAGTTGTATAAAAAGTTACTCGCATATTCGGATACGGTACTTTCTACCGTAACATAATTAGCTGTATAAAAGGTTACACACTTTCTGCCGTAATATAATGACTTTACATCGATCAACTAGTTCTAAATTACTTAAATTCAATTCACTCGATTAATAACGATAGAAACTTCAAAGGATGCTTCGGATCAAGTGTTATAATCAAGTTTATACCGACATTCGAGCGATTTGGATTCGAGTAATTTAATCCGAACGAAGCTTCGCCGACTCAATTTACCGAACCTAATATCAACAACGCAACAAGGGAAAAACAAAGGGAGTCATCTTAACAGGAAATATTATGTGGTCGTAAAATTGTGGAAACCGACGCACTTGCATCCCGCTTATCTGTTTGGACAGCCGTGTTAAAACCTTCGCTACTGCCCGGCTTAAGCTGTAATCACGTTATTAATTTTCTCCGATACGTTCTGACGAACGAAGAAAAAGATCTAGGGATAAATGTCACGTGCATGTAACCGCCCCTCCTTCCCCCAGCAGGAGTTCCGCCATCGTGAAAGGTGTTCTCCAGGCGTTGAAAGGTTCTCGCTGCACCAAGGTGTGCGCCTTCGGTACCGTTTAAACGCGGTTTAATATCCGAAGCGAGCGAACTGTTTCCCTCGGGAGCCTCGATCCGGCCATTGGAAGCTGTTGTAAAATTAGTTGTTAAAATTTATCCCTAACATTTTTTTTATAATATTTTAATTAAAAATTTAATTTTTCAATTATTAAATTTATAAATGATTTAAATTCATTTCAAAGAAAACTAGATATCAATAAAATTGTTCACCGTTTAACGTTTAAAAATTTATTAATAATCTTTATTCCAATAAGAATTATCATAAATTTTTAACTCTTTCATTTTCGAGAAATATAATTTAATTATATTTTATTATTAATCAACCCTGATGCAAAAGGTAAAAAATTATATTTTACTTCTAGAATTACAAAAAAATTTGATTTACATTACTTTAAACTATAAATTTATTAATTATTTCATAATATCACTCTAATTTTGATTAATAAATATAATTTCAATTAATGATAAAATTTAATTTTTATAAATAAATTTATTTATTAATTATAAAATAAAATCTTAATTTTCCGATTCAACTTTTCAATGTAAATTTTATAAACTTTAATTGAAAAATGTAAAACACAGGAAACTCGCGTATGCAGATGTATAGCGAATAATGGAAAACAGAAAACATTAAACTGCTGATTGGTTTGGCTGCTGACAGATTTTTTCGGACATATGCCGAAACTGCGGCACTAATGGGTATGAGAAAAACTGAAAAACTCTTTTCATACAATGAAAACTCACATATATTAAATTGCAACAAAAATCTTTTTAAATATCATTTATTTACTTGAATTTGTTTTAATTCATTTTGTGGATAAAATTGGTAAAAAGCACTTATAATTCAGTCAAATTAACACAATTCATATTCTCCGCAAATTTTTGAAATTATTGTCATTAGACGACTCTAATGAGTCTAATAATAACGATGACTTAACAGTCATTTCTCGAGTGCAAAGGGTTAACAGTTGTTGTATGAATAAATTGTATTTATTATTTTTACGCGGTTACTCCCAGTAACAGGCCCAAGCTCTAGATACCGTCTTCACGTAACGGGCAATCGGACATGCAAATGCGACGGCCGCGGATCTCGTGTGAAATTAATTGCGCGTGACGCGATTCTGGAGCTTCGCGGTGAACTCATCTTGACGATCGGGCCCATGCGTCCGCGTTGAACAGGGCCCTGTGTTAACACGTGTACGGAATGGAGACGGGGCCTTCGCGTGGGCATACAAGGTGTACGATCGGTCACCGTGATCCGTGCACGAGGCCTAATCGGACGTTCGCGCGAAGACACGCAGACCGTTCTTCGGCTTAATGAATGCTGATCTTGTCTAGTTTGACGGTGTTAGGAAAAAACGAATTAGGGGCTCGGGCTGGTGCACGGCACTTAACGTTAAGCGAAAATGCTAATTGGCGATTCTGTATGCATAGAAAGCGATGGCGCACGTTTACTGCTGTTTCAAGATCCTATTCGTAGGAAAATAACAGTAAAGCAGAGTGGTTTAAGTGTTGCATGATTGTATTGTAATAATAGCTTTTGCATAATTTGATACTGTATATCTTGGAAATCAGATTTTCGGAGGTTTATGATAATCTCGAGGTAGATTATTATTGGAAGAGTATTTAGGGAAGTCAGTTTTTCGTAATTTTGGTAGAAATGGAAAGGTTGGGAGAGACGCTTATTTTTAATGATAACCAAAATAATTTTGCCAACAATGAGTGGTGTGTAGGTAGGTACTTTTTCACCTGTTATTAGAGTAAAACGTTGCATATTATTTTGATGGATATTTCAAAATTTTAAAGTTTTCCAGTTTTCTTCTGTTTATTTGAAATTATCCGTTTAAAAATGAAAAAGTTTACTACCTACAATTTTAAGCTACACCGTTATCTCTTTTAAGCTTAAAGTTCTTTTTATCGTTTTGAACAGAACAATTAACAAGTTACAGATAAAAATAAAATAAAAAATATTGTTTCCAGCAATATTTGCAATCCGTTTTCATTGGATTGAACGCAAGCGCGATCGAAAACGGTAATTACTGAATTTATGTAAACGTGACTTTCAACAAAAAAGTTATATTCTCGTTTCGTAAGATTGTTATGAAAGATATGACACAGAATTCTAGTTACAATTTTAATTAAAAGCTCTCGATGGTGGTGTTGATTAGCACGAATTCTTTCGCAAATTACTTTTAGGAGATCACGAATCGCATTAAAGATGGCCGTTACCGTCTGCGCATATTTCACAGAAATGAGATCTGAAAATTTGCAATTATAGTTATTACATATTCTTTTGCCTGATTCTTGCATTCATTCGGCTTTAAATATAAGAATCTGTCCTAATAGTTTAACTAAGTGTTTACAATTTATATCTTGTAATCTTTTTTCAACAGTCAACTTCAACTATTATAGCAGTTTGGTATAAAGCAAGAAATGCAATCCTAAAGCTGTTCCTTTTGTTATGTAATGCAGTTATATTTGTTTTTTTGAAGAGCAAACTTCATTATTAAACGTTCTAAAAGAACATACTATAACTGTTATCCAATAACTTAAATTGATCAAATGATTAAGCTACTTTTCTTATGAAATTCAGATCTAAACTTATTCCTTTATTATTGTTTTAATAAATTCTTTCCTGTCGTACTTCAATCAAACGAAATATCGCACAAATATTGATACGAAAGTTAAACGAACAGAAGTAGTCTAAAGCAAATCCAGTTCACCAAAGTATTTTATTTAATTGTCATAAGATCCGTAAAATTACGAATAAGTTATGGCAATGGAAATCGCTTGAAAAGAGGGCCAGAGGTACGACAATTACGAGGATAAAAGTATTTCCAAAAATTAGATTTTGCCAATATTTTTCTGACCATCCTCCATATGCGATGCAGTATTCGTTCTATGCAAATTCCACCTAATTAACATAACTCGACCGCCTCGATATTTCTAATGAGTCCCGCAAAATTTCCACTCGCTCCTCGTTCCATCCTCGTTTTTGCTCCTTCATCACCGTCCTTTCCATCCCGATTACTTCCTCGAAACGGAGACGACCGTCCTGTAGGTGTACTCGGGTCGAACTAGGACAGAAACTCCCCTAAGTTTCTATCTTGGCAGCTACGTGCCGTCCGAGATCTCGTTATCTCAATTGAACGTTATTCGTAAAGGATATTCGCGTAATCTCCAGGATCCGTTCGATGATAATCGCGTACGGAGGATATGTGGTTCACCTGACCTGGTCGGTGATGAGATGTTTCTGAGAAGAGAACGATGATGAATGCAAGAATTGAGATTGATGCGTCCCGGTTCAATTGGAATGGCGCTTCCACGATATTTCGTCGAGCACAATAAAGCGCTATTCGCATCGTTCAGGTGGCGTTTTATGATCGTATTCTTTTTTATCGTAGCAATGTTTCTACTTATAGAATTTATTATTAAGGTTTCTTGTTATAGAATTTATTACTACAAGATTTATAAGCTTCGCGTTATAAAAGTTTTTACTGTAGGATTTATATTAGGTTTCATCCCATAGAAATGCTGTTATTACATATTATTATATAAGTTGTAGAATTTATTATAAATTGTGATTGTAGAAAAAATTATTTATCGATGTTTCAGTGGCTTTAACTTTAACAAGTAAATACTGAATGCATGGAGAATGCAAATGCAGATTATTTGTCTGATTTGACAGTATCTAAAATAAGCTAATTTAGAGAACACCGTTATTGTGCTTCATTCATTCCATGAGATTAGGTATATGGAAAAAATAGGAATGGAATGTAGCTAGTTAGTAGGGCCAACCTCGTTACCCAAAGAAATTCACGAAGAAAACGAACGGTAGATCAACTGATAGTTGATACGGCAAGATCGAAGAGAACGAAAGAGAGTCACCATTAATATTCCTGCATCAGTAAAATACAGACATAGTTGCAATTCGTTATAAATCACTTAAAACAGCTGAAAAGCTTGTATTAACGCTTGTTTGCATTTTCTCATCAAATGTTTCCTCAAAAATCTATATTTACTCTTTTTCAAAGTTTTTCTATCCAACGCGATTGAAATATGAAATTTATTCCTTCTCAACGCTATAACTACCGACGGTTAAGGTATACTTATTTGTGACGAAGAAATTAAATTAAAAAATTACATTTAAAAAATACCTAATATGAAGGAAACACACCATAATGATCACAGTAAAAGTTATAGTAATTTCCAAAGGTGCAGGTATCGCAAATAAATTTACCAAGATTCCATGAAAAATTACGAATCGATCATTTCGACCAGTCTTGATAGTTACAGTGTTAAACCTTTTTTTTTTATTCCACGAAATCGAATAATAGGTATTTTTCTCAAGATACGCAGTTTCCTGCATAGCTCAATAGTTCAAAACGCTATGCCTCGGTATGGCTCGTTCGAGGAAGCCGGTATAAATAATATAAAATTTATTAGACGTATAATAGAAGTACAAGCTGTTATATTTGAATGTTTATGACAAGCCGTATATCACGTTGAATGGAGGCACGATGCACGTCCAATCACCGGACACTTCGCGGCGTTTCAAAAGCTGATGTCTCTCCCCGCGATCGAGTACAATACCCTCGTGTGCTTGCCAAGCTCGACAACGTGATCCTAGATATCGCGATAGTTGTCGGGACGGTTTGGCATTATGCAGAAGAAGGTCGTAGGTCACTAGTGTCGCGTACGAAAGCTGCACAGGTTGGTGAAAGTGTATACTTACTTACGTGTTCGGATAGGTTGACACCGGCCAAGTGAAAGCCACCTGTTAATTAAAACTTTTATTCGCCTGCGTTATCGGAAAAGCTACAAGCAGGCTGACTAATCACTGCGGAACACGTAAGATAGCTGTTTGGATAGTTCAGTAAGATAGTTAGGTTCTAACCTGAACCTAATCTTTTCATCTTTTTTTTTTTCGCTATCAAAGTAGCAATCAGGATTAAGTTCATTCTGCAGGCTAATGGGATAGTAATTATTATTGTAATAAATGTATTAGGTTGAGTCATACGTAATTTCAATTATCTTTTTAAGGTTAAATATACTTTGAGCAGTATAAACTCGTTACAGATATTTCAGCAAACATTTTAGATATTTATTATACGAAGTTGAGTTACTTGAACATAATCTATCTGACGTATGTATAATACGAAAATTCGTATTATTGAATTAATTGTTGCTTTAATCATTCGAACTCATTTGACTAATTCGCGTGTAGGCTTAACGAGTAATTGATTCAAAGACAATAAAGCGTGAGACGCGTGATTTACGTTCAACTTGCGTCTGACGCGTACCAGTCAGGTTCTAGACCTACGATGACTAATGTTCTTTTTATAACATCGCGTAAAGAGGGACACAATGGAAGACAATTGCAGTACGTTTGAAACGTGACAAGCTTCCTTCGGTCCCATTAATAATTCATCGACAGTTATAGGGAGAGAGTTGTATCTTTTTGTGACGAAACGGAATCACGAAACAAAAGCGCACAGCAAATCGGGGGATCTTATTTAATAAATAAGATAACTTCCATTTCATTCGTAAATCGAATTTTCATTGCCTCAAACAACATTGTTGTACGTTCACATTAAGTGTAGGTACTGATTAACCCTCTATGGGCCCGTGTAACTTTCAGCTCACATGCTAATTTATTGAAATTTTAACAAATAATTTTGGTTTCTTTTTATGAGATGGCGTATACATATTAATTATACAATGTTCTATAATGTAAAATTGTTTAAACTCGAAAATTTTTTTCATTTTATATAATATGTAGGACTATAATTGTTGATTTTCCATTCCATCAATTTTTTTATATTTAAAACAAAAATTTGGCCCATAGAGGGTTAAGATACAATTCAATATGAAAATATTGTATCCTGTCAGTTAATCGACTATTCTCGAGCTGAACCTTGACTACTAGATAATGTCATAAAGTGATTGTGAGCTGACCTTTCCCCTGACTTTTTCCATTATCTTAAAATATATGTTAGAAAATAGAAAGAAGCTAGTCGATACCAACAAACGATCAAAAGAATACATGTAGAAATGCGATCGAGTGGATGGAAGTTTAGGAAAATCTAAAGAGTGCTTGAGTTGGGCAATAACCGTGTAAAAATAGAATGTTTAGACTCGAGTGTCTCTAAGGCGCGAAAGATGAGCATTTAAAAAAACTGAGCGACTGAGGATTTTCAGGTGAACATGACCGAATACATCGAGTGAGAAAGTTTAGAATTACAAAGAAAGGAAATGAGTGTTTGGAAGAATATATGACGGGGAAAATGCGAGCGCGAGGCAGAAAGAGTTTGACTGTGAAGACAGAAAAGAGTTTGACTATGAAAACAGAAAGAGTTTGACTATAAAGGAAGAAAGAGTTTGACTGTGAAGGCAGAAAGAGTGTGATCGTGAAAGAAGTAAGAACATCGTAGTTGCTAAGTTGAAAAGTCGTTTTTAAATTTTTATTATTAAACTATTTTAAATATACATTTATTATATTCTAAACACTTCACTTTATTTTATTCACACCTAAGCCTTATCATCTGACTTTACTGAATAAACGAAAGTAAAATTTCCTATATACATTTGCATCTACACGGTGAGCGAACCAGCGAGATACAATGTTGCCAGCAATTATATTCCAATCTGTACGTAGCTTTAAATATTCCCCTGCAAGCGTACACATCGAACGATCCAGCTGCTTTATTTCATCCTCAGCCTCCGTTAAAAGGCGAGGTAGTACCGTGGTACAGATTAACATCGATACCAGGTGTTTCAATACATAGAGCCCTTGTCCTCGGGCATCAAGAAGTAGATCACCACGTCCCCTCGGGCTGTTTTCACGATCTCCCGGTGTCTGATCAATAAAGTCGCTGCCACTCCGTACATTAACGTGGGTATGCCTGATGGGACAGATAAAAAAGTGTGTACAACAACGAATGATCAATTATACGCGAGACATTCCGCTTCGTTGACGTTTCCTGCCCGTAGTAGCGTCTACTTATCGAAAAAGCGTCAATGAAACGGTGAACATTGATCGTGGAAGAACAAACGGATACGTTGAAGTGGCGTGTGCTTTTCCCCCGTCAGACAGAGGAAAGGCATGCTAGTATGTTTCTACAAATCAGCTATGCTCAACCTGAGGCCCACGAGCCACGTTGGGCCCTCCAAGCTTTTACGTGCGGCTCGAGACACTCGTACTCATTATTAAGTAGATACATTTATAAACAGCTTGATGATATATTAAAAGTAGTGCGTACCATGTTAGAATTTGAATACAGAAATATTACGAAACAATAGTTAACCGAAAAACCAGCTTTATTTTAACGTACTTTCTGAAGGTTTTCCACTAAGAATCCACATCTGACAATGTAGACATTAAGAAAATGTTAAGATACAGAACAAAAGAGCTAAATAATCACTGCGTTTGCCAGTCTCATGGCAAAGCTCTTGAAGTTCGGCTAGAATTGCAGCTTCCTCGTGTCATATAATAAAGGATTAAAGTATTTTAAATAAGAGTTTATTTTATTTGATAATTTTAAATCCCATTTCCAATATACCAATTATAAACCTGATTCATCTGAAATAGCTAAAGGTTTATCTTAACGTCACAAATCATACTAGTTTTTAAATTAACGCTTGAATACATCTAGATTTTCAATTTTATCTTTCACATTGTTACGTTATAAGGTATAATATACTATGTTGCGGCCCCCTTAACGCAGCAAACACATATACATAGCCTGAGGTAGAAAAAGGTTGAGTAAAACTGGTACAGATCGTGCTTATACACACGCGTACGTACCAAGGTTCAGAAGCTTGATCGCCTTGAAGAATTTGTCCTCGGTGCTGAGGTCCTGTCGCGGCCTTTTCGTGCAGTGGTATTTAATGTATGGAAAACAGCCGGTTCTAAGTACGTGGTAATTACTCTTCCCTACCGGCCAATTGAAGTGGGACATCCCTCTCTGATCGTTCGCGACGTCCGCGTACTTCACGAAATACGACGTCCACGGTGGCTCGTTCGTTTGCAACAGGTAGCTCGTTAAGACCTGTTTGTACCGCAATGACATCGATTCACTTTGTGTACCCTTTCACCGATCTGCCAGACGCAGGTATATACCCCGTTTCGTCGATCGTTTACAGCTACGTTAGACAGCGTTATCGTCTACCGTTACATACCGTTGAAGCGTTATCGGCGTGCAAGAGCTTCGCTTGATCGAACTGTGTCATCCGATACGGAGAACGTCGAATGAAAAGACGAGATCGCGAGGTTCAGCGGTTGCGTTCCTCGCGAGTAGGGTTGCCATCTATGAAATAACGAATCCAGAACAAGAGGCATAAAAATCTCGAACCTATCCAGCTGAAACCCAGACATTTTTAGCTACTTTTTACATTAGACATGATATTCGTAAAGAAAAGTTTCGGTAAATCATGTACAGTAGCCGAAAACAAGAAATATAAGTGAAATATATGCATGTATGTACTATAAACTATACAATGCAATAAGCAAACAAAATAAAGAAAGAAAGTTGAAGATCTCTTCAGTTTATTATCTGTTTTTGACTGTTATTATGATTAACATGGAAAAGCTTGGATACTTAAAGAAAATACCACTGGGCGTCACAGGACGCACTGAAAATTGGGACAAATCCGAGAAAATGGCAACCCGATGGCAATCCTACTCGCTCGCGAACCGATGGATTCATAGGATCTCATTGATCCGAGAACTCGCGAGAATTCTCACGATGGCCGATTGTAAGTATATAATTCAACGAGAACGGAAGTTCTCGGAAACGCTAGTCAGTTTTGTGCGACGCCAGAGCGTATCCACGTAGTTACTTACAGGTAATTGCTACCGATTGAGGATCGAGGGTCGGGAACGAAGTCAAACTTTATAAGGAAAGTCATTGCTGGTGGAAGTGCATTGGCAAGAGAACACATGGATCTCGTCAGCCACCTCATCCAGGGCTGCTAGGGAAGTTTGGATCATCAAAGGTGTTGAGGGGTTATGTAGAAAAAGCTCGTGTTAAAAGAAAAGTGACTATATTGTTGGATATCGCTTGTTTAACTAAGACAACCAGTTCCATTTCCTGTAAATAGTAACACTTCTGAACTGCCACTCATTCTTTTTAATCATCCGTCCTCAAACCCTGAACCCTTACTTCGTCTATTCAAGTCATCCATCCCATATCTATTCGTCAGCTCCTGAAACCTCTCTCTATCTCTGTTGTACTTTTCCTACCCCAGTACTATAAATCTCAAGCATATATAAGGACAATATAAAACTTAGCAAGAACTGTTTTTGTTAACAGCTACGACACAGTAGTCTTCGATTCATACTTCGTAACGTGCTAGATTTTGTAACTTAAAGTTTGGTAGAAATAAACCATTTGGTAAACCACAAACCTCGAAATCTAACAATATATTCATTGAAAATAATATCGGTGGTGTCTATACCACCTATATTGTCTATACTGGTGCACAATAGGAACAGAAAAAAATTGGAGAATGTGACGATAGTGCGAATATTTTATATGTGGTTACCGCGTCCCTAAACCATTTCAGCATGTAGAATTTTCAGGTAGAAATAGATATTTCTTTTACCTCAACAAAGGGACCTAAATTTGCGCAATAGGCTCGGTTGGGGAACGGGGCCAGGACTCAGGATTTGGCAAGGAAGCAATCTGTTGGATTGTACGGACCTATGCGGCCAAGGAACCTAGGAAGGTTTGGAAATACCCAGGGACGGCCAAGTATCTTGGGGTAGGCTTGGGCTGCGCCTCGTGCCGAACCCCCCTCTTTGTACCTACTTTAAAAAGGCGAAAATAAAAAGAAAAGTCTAGTCTCGAGAGCGATGCGAACGGCTACAGTCGCTCTCACCCGGAAAACGCAGCACCCTTATTTTATATTCCCGATCCCCTCTTTTCTACCTTTAACACGATCGAAAGGACAGCATTAGCTGACGTAGTCTTCTAAAGAACAGACTCGAGAATGACCATTTCTTGCATCATTCTCAAACATATATCGCTACAGTACCATTCTTTATGTAATGTGCGCGTTGCAGCGTCGGCAGTGTTAGCGACGATTAAACAACGCGTATAACTAGAGTGTTAGAGTGGACTGTATCTAAATGAATGATTGCGACTTCGGACGTACTAGGCTTTATTTTGGTGTAAACCGTTTCAAAGTTGTGACGAGAGTGTCTCTTCGAAGACACTTCATATTTTACAAAAACTCGGAGTGGGCGTACAATATTTGGCTATAGGTGAGGGAAAACGATCTACTAATTTCTTATTGGCTAGTTATGTTCGAGTGGAAGTGGTAAGATTTGTGACGTTGAAGGGTTTTCCCAAAAGACCATAGCGAGTAATAAACCTAAGGAGTACCTTGACATGAATGAAAACTGCAAACAAAGACTCTAACGGCTAAAGTTAAGGGTTCTGACACCAAATGTGACTGACCATAAGCCAAGGAAAAAACGGGCTATAATGTAATGACTCCTTGGGTCCTATTTCTGCTACGACTAGCGAACTATGGATAGTAAAAACGGCAAAGGTTTTCTATAGAAACTAAAAAATATGTTAAGCTATTGTAATATTAAAAACTAGACTTATCCTTTTATTTTATGTGCTTTTCAAGACCTAACACTTTATAAATATGTTACTGCACGAACGAAAGCTGTGGTGTAAAAGCAACTACGAAACTTGCCTCGGACGCGAACGGCTTGGTTTTCTTGGAGACGATCTTCGTCCAGCTACCAAATCGACGGGCGACCGATGTCCTCTGAACCGACAACGCCTTGAAGATCATTCGTTGGATTAATTATCGCCGGGTTTCATCCGATCAAACCTTCCGCCAGGAGGTCTCCATCTTTCGTTCCCTGAAAGAGAAAAGGGAACACCCCGGTTTTCCACGAGATAGAGCCTGCAATTTCGATTGAATTTACTCGAACTCGATCCTCTTGCGATAAACTTCGCGAAGTTACGAGAAAGTAAGTAGGCTCGGAGATAACAGAGATACGTGCACCTGCGATCCCGACCAACTGGGCCATGTACATACAAGCGATGGCTGTTCACCAGCGTTTATGGAACACCGTGGAGGCGAAGAACTGCTCGCGAGTTTCTCGCGCGCCGCACTCTCTGTTCTACCTTTCTAAAATAAACCCGTGGCGAGTGCCGAGCGAAATGTCAAGGTTAACGAGGATCAATTTGATCGGGCTAACGGAAAATCGTTTCGAAGTGCTGGTACGTTTCGGTGCGTTATTTAGCGCTCGCCAACCGTGAAAACACGATGAATTGTAATTGATCGCGCTAGCACGGTTATTTATTAGCTCTGTTTTCGCTGTCAACGATTAGTCAGTATTACCGCAACATTTTTCATAATGTTTTTCAAAGCATTTTCCCGTTGTTACGTGCTTTGGTACGTTGTAACGGTACGTTTTATCTGTGTTTTGATTAGTACAGTTATATCATCGGTAGGTAGGCTGCGGATTTTCATGCAAGTTCACGCTTTGATAGATACAACGAGAAATGGAATGTGTTTTGTGTTATTGCACACTTAGGTTTTCTACGAATGTATAGAAATCCACAGTTTGTTCATCAACTTGAAAGCTATGCTTTTACCTTCCTTCGGATAATTTTTATCACATCTAAATATTACTATTCTGAATTTGTTAGAAATTAGGGAAATTTGATTACTTTATTTACTTAAATAAATTTTACTTAAATGATAAATCTATAATTAATAACTGCTTTTAATAGTTAAGAAAATAACCTTCTAATGCTTTTTTAATATTTCTAATATTTTTTTAATACCAATATTTTCAGATTTCAACATTTCGAATTTCAAAACTAATTATTTTATTTATTTAAATAAATTTTACTTAAATGATAAATCTATAATTAATAATTGCTTTTAATAGTTAAGAAAATAACCTTCTAACGCTTTTTTAATATTTCTAATATTTTTTTAATACCAATATTTTCAGATTTCAACATTTCAAATTTCAAATATAATTATGTTATTTATTTAAATAAATTTTACTTAAATGATAAATCTATAACTAATAATTGCTTGTAATGGTTAAGACAATAACCTTCTAATACTTTCTTAATATTTGAATTTTTTTAATATCAGTATTTTCTGATTTCAATATTACGCAAATTGGTCGCATTAAATCGTTATGTATTACTTACGTATCAATTTTACGTATGTATCTTAATACGAGAAATGTATGTCAAGTTACATAGTCTAACGCAACACCGTGTAAGAATTTTGTATCAGCTTACGAAACCTCCGTTATAGCTGACACGTTGAATTAACGGGAATTGGTCAATGCCGGCGATTCTGTACGTTTCTTCGAAAAAAACGCGGCCATTCTATTAGTTTCACAACGGTAGCGCTGTTACTCACATTTCGTCGCATGCGCAAGCCACTCGAGCTGCGAAGAAAATGCACCGTAGGATGTGTACGATCTACGTACGTTGGAATTCACGATTCAAGTTGCTCTTTTAGTTTAATTGCCCTCGTCCAGTTGCGTTTGGCGCGGCTGCAGTTCCACGTGTACGTTCTACACGGATGATACACATTTGTAAAAAACACAAAACGAACGTATGCAGAACGACCGGTGGTTATTATTAGGTCAACTGGTTGGGTCGGTTCTGGCGCTAGCATCGACTGTATTGATCTCCCATGGCGGTCATTTTGAACGTTCCTTAGTTGCACAGTGCCAAACTGATAGAAATTTCCATTATTTGTAACAAAATAAATGTATAGGAATATCTGTTTTATTAAAAGGAATACATGTGTTTACATAAATAACATTAAAATTTGAATTAACGTGAAAGATGTTAGATTACTATTATTAAATAATAATTAATAATAGTATAAAGATAATAAGGAGTAGTGAATAGCAAAAATTGAATTGCAAGTTATCAGACTTGAATTTTAAATAACATTATAAATAGTTAATATGCAATATTAATAAGAATAATATAGTAAGTATAATTCAGAAATAATTTTCAAATTAAAATTATTCCATTGAATTAAAGAAATTAATTTATTCTGTTAAATTATTAAAAATTCTAATATTAAGTACCATTTTCATTCTTTCTGGATTATAATTTCACACGCTTACGGAAAACTCGGTCAGCTCTTCCGTTCTCCATATTTTTTACCCTATCTTTCTCACGGTTTTCTTTATGACACCAGTTTTTCCCATGTATACCGAATGTTATTCTTTTATCGTTCGTCGCTTGATGAATGCTATCACCTCCGAACTTCCTGACCACTCGTGATTTGGAGTTACTGTGTGTGTCAATGTAGTAGCCCGTTAAACCTGTCAGAATAACGGTATCGATATCGCGTTTCCGGTGGCAAAGAGGTGATTTAGCACAGTTCTTCGGTTACCAGTTTTCAAATACTGCTTTGTATTCATATTCAATACCCTAAATGAAATAACAATTTGTATTGTACGAAGTATATACTTCTGTGCATAAAACATTTCTATCTACAGTGGCGCCAAAAAGTATTCGTACATTACATTTCAAGGAAATTCACCTAATCCTGAAATTCTGATTTCAATGAAACTTTGCATGTGTGTAGAACATAATGGGTTATACATGGAGCAATTTTTTTTCTCGACAGGAATTCTTTTTGAGGGATTAAAAATTATCCTCAAAATTTTAACGATTCTTCATGCTTTGAATACAAGTTTATCTGGAATCTTTTTCTATGACTGACTGATAGAAGATTAAAAATTGAACTTCTTTTATCCGAAAGGTTTTTCTTTTATCACACACTACTACAAAATTATATTTAAAATACAAGAAAAACTATTGAAATCATTAACGTTGTTTTCACCTCCTTAAGGTGGTATTTTAATAAAAGAGAAAATTAATCGATAAACATACTATTACGTCCCACATATTTACAAAATTTTTTTAAAAAACTTTCGTTGAAATCAGAAATTTAAGGTTAAATGAATTTGTTTGTAACACAGTGTACGAATACTTTTTGGAGCCACTGTATATCTTACTGGAATTGAAATTTTGTCGCACAATTTCATTGCCATAAGAAGGGGACTTAGTTTCTCTTTATATATGTGTAAATAATGTGCAACAATGTAATTTTACATATTTATCAATATTTTCATTTACTTAAACATTTGTATTCACGCAATCTTTTCTTGTTTGAGGGATTACCTTTTGTATTCTTTTGAATCATAGTACTTATTTATCCGGGATATAGAAAACCATGTGGATGTCTATTTTAATGAGAGTTTGTATCCCATTAGGATGATCGATTTCTTCCGACTTTCAGTTTTACGCTTTAATTATGGTTTGCGTGCGGAAGTGGTTGAAGTGTATGGTTACCAGGATGATAATCGAGTAATGCATAAAATACATTTTGTTATAAAACATACGATAATTTTAGCGTAATATGTTTTTATTATGTTTAAGAAAAGAATACATGTTCATTTTTAAAGGTATATAAAGTATATTATAAGATCACTACGTTTACAATGCATAATTATTTTCAACAAAATTAAAAGTATATTATTGGTCCGGAAGAATACGATTGCAAAACTGCAAACTTTTATTTAAATATATACGTCATTGATCTCGAAAAATAGTTAACTCTCCCAATATTAAAATTAAAAATTTACAACTAATTATTTTCTTTCCATATCATCCCACATTATTTAATTACAAGCACGATTAAATTAAACTACCTTTTTTTTACCATCTACAAAATGACTTTCTGCAGTTGTGTCATTTTTCTGAACGAACGATATACTTTTAAAAATTCAGATATTACCTATTAATTACAATGATAGTTATGAATTTAATTCATCAACCATATACAATTATATCAAAGATCAGAAAGCGAAGAATCACAACGTTTACATCCTTCGCGATTCACCTTCCAGGCTACGTTATAACCCAATCTAGCAATTACCTCATAATTACTGTTTCGCAAAATTACCACACGTAAGAGAAATTTCGTTTTCATCTCGATCCGCAACAACGACCACGATTTCCTAATCGTTTCTGGTTTCTTTTATTTGTTTCAGGTAAGTCGTGGCAGAGCCTCTGTAACGGTGCCAGCAATCATCGTTACCTCATTCCAACAGTGTCCCGACAACTACGATGATCGACGAATCTCGTTGACCTTGCGAATCTTCGTAACCGGTGTCCAAGTTAGAATCGCCATATTAGAATTTGCTCGACCGTACCGCGCCCAAGATCGTTTACACGTATAACGTATCCCGTCGGTCGCCACGGCAGGTTGTAAACTACCAACGATTTTTACTGACGACGGTGACTCGAGTTACATTTATTTACATAACTACGAGCGCGTTCGTTCTCCCGCACTGATGGCCGTTCGCCACGGCCGGTTCGGTTGGCCTCCGTCACCATATCAGAGGTGCAACGTGGACGACGCTTGCCCTTCGCTTAACACTATTCCTATCGACACTTCATATAAATTTATTCGTACCGCGACATTCCTATGTAAGACAGACTACAAATTTTTCTTAAAAAAATGAGCAATGAAAAAAGAAGTGAACATTGAAAAATGTATTATACGTACAGTGGGTCCAAAAAGTATTCGTACACTATGTCACAAATAAATTCGTTTAACCCTGAAATTCTGAGTCTGATAGAAGTATTTGATAAAACTTTGTGGGTATGTAGATCGTAAGAGTATACGTATGAATTAATCTCTTCTTTTCATCTAAATGTCATTTTAAAGGGGTGAAACCAGCGTTGAAGTTTCTGAGATTTCTCTCATTTTTTAACACTATTCCTACCACGACCGGTCAAATGACCGTTTATAAAATTTCGATTAGAATTTCATAGATACAACGTAATCGAACCGTCTTTAAATTTTAGACTTTTCTTCAAATATGCCTATAATACATTTTTCAATATTCACTTCTTTTTTCGTTCTTTAGTTTCTGAGAAAAATTTGTAGCCTGTCTTACGTGGGAATGTCGCGGTAGGAATAGGTATAAGTGAAGTATCGGTAGGAATAGTGTTAACCCTTTATAAGGCAGAAGGATTCGGAGTAATAAAATAACTTGCGCTTATATTTTTGGCATGTTTTTATTTATATAACAAAAATAAACTTAAAAGAAAAATACTAATTATTTCGGAAGTTTTGGAAAAATAGGTGGTAAAAATATTCCCGCCAACCAGTTCAAGTGTTAACCGTTTGCGTATCAGAAGGTTTTCAAAAATCACGGTCGAGAAACGCCAAGGAGTGCGATCACGCTTTTCCAATTACGCGTCGGAAAAAGCCGAGGAGCGCTCCTTCAATTATGTGTCCAGATTTTGTTTATTCTTCAAATTTTTCATATTTTTAACACGTTCGCGGACAGTAAAAAGCTCCGCGAAATGCAAAAATTGACACGCGATTTTTTTCTAAATTAATTGTGATATCCGATATGTGATTAGACACATTTTGTAAGAGTAATTAGAACATCACATTTTAACAGTTGTATACAATGAATGCTATAGCATCCACAATGATATTTATATTGAGGTTATATAAGATTAAATTAATAATAATTGGTTTTTAAATTTGAATGTTATAGCATCCACGTCATTCTGTATCACAATGAAAATGAATGCTGTAGCATTCACGCCTGCGAACGTGTTAATTTGTAACTTATTATTTTATGTAATATTATAACATATGTGTTATTATTATATATTATTTATATAATATATATTATGTGAGCACGGCGTAAGTTGTCTGGATCGGTGAAATGCGCTCGGTTTTCTCGACACGAAATCTGAAGAACACGAAAGTGGTATGCAAACGGTTAGGAATACGTAAAGAAGCACGGTTGTCATATTGGATTACTCTGATGTGCTAATCCGGCTTGGGGAACAGGAAACTCTTATCTCGCAGCAGGTACACCCGCCTACGATTACATGGCGGCGACTAAATCGACCGGTTCTTTGAAAAACTGGAATCCTTTCGATGGGACTCATTAACCTTCGTAACGCCGAAGGAGGGAGAAGTTTCTTATGTCCTTCGTTCCGAGAGGTTCTTTAAAATAATTCCTTCCAATAAATTAAGTATTTACTTTCGACAGGTATTTCTCGTTTTAATGAAACGTGAATTACCAAAGGTGTTAAACTTTTAAAGGAAAGATTAGCGTGCATTTAACCCTTTTCGCTCGAGAGGTGACTGTTAGTCACCAAATGATAGTTTCTCAAATTTTCAAACTTTAGTTAATTTGTTTATTAGTTAGACTCAAAGGGTAAATAGTGATACATGTAAATTTTATTAATTACTTAACTAAATTAAATGAAGTTTAGTATAGACGAATGTTGCTAAATATTCTGAATTTGAAAATTTTTGAAGTTAGTATCATTAGACGACTAACAGTCATCTCTCAAATGCAAAGGGTTAATTTTTATATTTATCTTAGAAGAGAAGTTGTTTTACAGTAGTGGTCATAGAAATTGTACCCACTTGTTGAAGATACTTACATTCAATTGTTTTAACGTAATCTTTCAACAATTATATCTAATCTCATTTAATAGGTATATTTAGTTAAACCACAATAAACATGGATATTTTTAAGGGATAAAGAAACCAAATTAAAAACGGCACGAAAAAAATACTTAATTTGAAGGGAAACAAATTTTAGCAATCATAATAAAAATCATGGTAAATTTTCAAATGTGTAGACATTACAATAAGTTTACCACGTTTCTATGAAAAATTACAAACTGGGTCATTTTGACCCTCTTGGTAGCTCTAGTGTTAGAAAGCTTATATTTCCCCATTTTATAACACCTGCCACCGGTTGTTTTTTTCCTCAAGGGTACTCTATGCATACATAATACAGAGAGAATGAAATGAACACCGTTCAGTCCACGATGATTTCGTATTTAAAACGAACGACAGTTGTATTAAGGTTTCTCTTGCTTCTTGCCCCTTCTCGTAATTGCATCCGAGGATTCATTTCCGTAGAGGACGGCTGTTCGTTCGCGAATTTCTCGGAAATACGATCCCAACTGCTCGGCTTGTATTTCTAGAACACTCTATTTGCGCGTATTTACGCCTATCTCGATGAATATACATATTCTTATACAGTATCCGATCCTTTCCCTCGTGAACAGTCACGCAGACGTTATGCTCATGTACAGTGTTAAACAAAAGTTGCTGTAAATGAGGAATAAATTGGATTTATTCATTAGTTTCGAGAAACAGATAAGTTGATTGATTACCATTCCCGGATAACGAATGAATGAAAATGAATCGTTATTTAAAATGAATAGCGAATAACGAGCAGATTTTAAAAAGATTAGAAGAAAAAATTAGTTGCTGCAAAAAATATTAGATATTTACTTAGGTATTTTAAATTTGCAAATTTATTTATTCCAATACAGCAGGAAACGAGGTTTTTCACCTATGCAGTGGCTCCAAAAAGTATTTGCACACTGTATTTTAAGGAAATTTACCTATTTTTGAAATTCTGATTTCAATGAAACTTTATATGTGTATAGAGCATGGTGTGTCCTGCGTGGAGCAATTTTTTTGGTGGTAAAATATCTTTTAAGGGGGCTGATAACGAATCTCAAAGTTTCAGCGATTTTTCACGCTTAGAATATAAGGTTTTCTGTGTTATTTTTTTTTCACAGGACGATAGAGTATTAAAAATTAAATATTTTCTGTTTGAAAGGCTTTGCTTCATCAGGTATCATTACAAAGTTATCTTTAAAAAATGAGAGAAACCTCAGAAACTTCAACGCTGGTTTCACCCCTTTAACACTATTCCTACCACGACTGGTCAAATGACCGTTTTTAAAATTTCGATTAAAATTTCACATATCGTAATTGAATCGCCTTTAAACTTTAGACTTTCCCTTAAATAAACCTATAATACATTTTTCAGTATTCACTTCTTTTTTCATTGTTTAGTTTCTGAGAAAAATTTGTAGTTTGTCTTACGTGGCAATGTCGCGATAGGAATAGGTATACGTGAAGTGTCGGTGGGAATAGTGTTAAAATGGCATTTAGATGAAAAGAAGAGATTAATTCATACGTATACCATTACGATTTACATACCCACAAAGTTGTGTCAAATACATAGTGGCGCGTCGTACAGAAAGACTGCATCCGCGAAAGCCACTATAGTGGCGCATAGTGCCTAAGAGGTTAAAGAGGATTACCGTGGTCGCGAACAAACGGGTGAATAAGAAATTTAAATTGAATAACGAATAAAATTTTATTCGTCATTTGTTACTCGAATAACGCTCGATGCTGCCGCGTATATGCTCGACTGTTCTCCGCAGGGGAAGCAGCACCAGCAGGGATGGAACCTTTCTTGGTGCAAGGCAACGCGTTACTTATTTTGATTGGGGTCTACGATTTCTGCGAGATAAATGATGTAACGGCCATCCGGCTCGTCTGCCGGCGGACCTGCTCCTTCATTATGCGCAACGCACGTTCGTACATGGGTTCGCGTATAATCGTGCAGAATTTAAAATCGGGACCGTCGGAACACGGTACGCTCGATTAACGGGATCCTGAGAGGGCCGTCGCAGCTTCTGCTCCTTCTTGCTCACCCATTTCCCCCTTTTTTTCAGTTTATTCAAAGTTTAAAGAAAGGTTGCAATTCTTTTGCATTGTAAGGACATGCGTACAGCAATAGGTATGTAATTAACCCTTTGCACTTGGAAGTTCCATCTCATGGGACATTGTAATCCTAGCATATGATAGTTTCGCAAATTTTCAGACGTTAGTTCAGACCCGGACGTTAAATAGTCGTATATGTAAATTTTAATATACGACTTAACTAAACTCAATGAAGTTTAATATACGTGAATCATAGTAAATATTTCAAATTTGACAATTTTTGAAGTTAGTATCGTTAAACGACTAACGGTCACCTCTCGAGTGCAAAGGGTTAATATAAGCGAATCTTAGTAAATATTTTGCACTTGAAAATCTTTCAAATTAATATTACTACACAATTAATCCTTTGCACTTAAGTGGTGACTGTTAGTTAACAAATGATAGTTTCGCAAATTTTCAGATTTTAATTAGTTTGTTTATTAGTCAGACTCGGAGGTTAAACAGTCATATATGTAAATTTTAATATACGACTTAACTAAACTAAATGAAGTTTAATATACGTGAATCATAGTAAACATTTCGAATTTGAAAATTGTTGAAGTTAGTATCATTAAACGACTAACAATCACCTCTCGAGGTCAAAGGGTTAAAACACTTATATTAATGGTTCAGTTAATAGTCTAAGCATGTTAAAATTTCAGAATATATTATTATCGGTCTTAGGAATACTCTTTCATTCGGTAACTGTAATATCTGCATACTAATTAGTTGCGTAATTACTTCTCATAAAAGTTTTGAAAATTTATTTGTTTAAAGTCTACTTGTAAAAACTGTTTATAATTTCCTATAAAAAGTATCCATAAATAAAAAATTATTTCTTTTACATGAATCATTTCTTTTATCTAATTTTTACTTTAATTTCTTTGCCGTGAATAAGAATACATACTTTAATCATCGATAGGTGTAATTTTAATGTATTGTTCTGGTAAACACATCTTCAATGCTTAGGCAAATATATTCGATCAGTGTAAGAATAAACCAAGAGAAATATTGGAAATCGTGCCCATGAATTCGTTTGATATTCGCCTATCTTCCGTTATAAATTGCGTCCGACTGACTGTTCGTTTCTCCGGACAATCGATCGGTGACTATCGATAAGGTTCGGCAGTTTTTGCTTACATCAGACACCTGACAGCCTCGTGGCGTAGACAAATTGCACGATCGAGTCGTGATTACCTTTTTGGCAACGCGAACGTTGCGTTTGGAACGAAGATTTCTGAACACTCGAAACTTTCGACGGATCGTTGACCGTTCCACGGTTTGCGCCGTCGTGTTTGAAAAAGTTTCGATTGTAACGTGAGTGAGTTGCTAATGGATTTATTAGTCACGGGAACATCTACCGTGCCGGTTATAATCTGGGACTTAAATCTCAAGAGCAAGGCGTTTGCGTTACCTTGTACGTCGTGTTGCACAGTTTGTTCGTGGCCGGTTTAATATAATTTAATTCTGTGGAGCGGTTCGTTTGTTTCAATTATGGATGACCCACTGGGATCGAAATTGGCTATAATTTATCTCGAGATGCTTATTCCTAGGTAGTAGCCATTAGAACCCATCTCTAGCGGCCGGTTCTCGTACCCCGCCGTCCTTTTCGAACTTTCACCGGGATTAAGAACACAAATTCATTTCTAGTCCCTATCCCCCTCGCCCCTCCCCGTTTATTACAACCTCTGCCCATGAATTATCATGTCCGTTGCGTCCGTTTAACGCTTTCTAACGATTACATCCTGGGATGAAGTTCTACGGTGTTCGCTTTTTACTGGAACTTACGCACGCCCCGAAGGGTCAGGCATTCATGACCATAATTTAAAGTCTCGAGTAGGGGGACGAGAAAAACAACGAGAGGAGCTGTACGTTTACAAAAGATTAAGAATCTACTCGAGGATCTCAAAATTCTTGCACCATAAGAGTAAAATCTTTCTTTTTCTTTTTGCGCTAATAAAGCATGACCATGCATTTTTGTTTTAATTATTAATTGTACACATTGTGGTTTGAGATCATTTCCTGCGTTACACCCACGTTGAAATTTTCTCTGAATGTGTTATTAACTCGAAATTAAGGTTGCAAACATTAACACAATAATTTTCCACGTTTTAATGAATTTTTGACTGAACAATTTTCTCAAACAATACAATTCTGAATTCTTATCTTTTTTTTATAAAATACTAAATTCCTTAAAATTCATGGTTGTCAGCGTATTTCTATTCTTTCCTCGGGAAACGAAGAAAAATAGCAGAAAACCAGGCAATTCTACGTCTTAATAAAATTTTACACCAGAAACGGGGAACGACGAGAAAATGTGACAACCGAGGAAATCTCTGGCTGAAAACGTCGCGTTTGCATAATGAAATTTGTTGGCAAGGGTCTAATGATGGCTCTGTTGGCCGGTCTGCAGAATTCTTTTCGCCTGCCATTGCGGTGTCGCGAACAGTGCGGTTCGCGGTTAGACGTGGATGCATGGACGGAACAGTCACAGACAGATTCAGTTTCTGCCTTGAGACCCCTCCCCCCAACCCTGGTTCCCTTCAGAGCTTCCTTTTCACTCCTTTTGTCTCTGTTCGCACGGAAACGGGGTTGAAGCGGCGGGCAAAATGCAGCTCCGCTCTCGCGTACCGTTTCTTAAGTATAACCTTCTCGAAACTCAGCCAGCCAGGCTCTCTCACGATTCTTCCGTGATGAGTCGTTACCTTCCGGTTCGATGGACCGCGTCTATTCGTCGGTCGACATTCAAATGAGCAGTGCTGTGTTCACTTAAAGCTATTTATTTTCACTGTAAAGCCTGTTGTTCGTGTACTCCTCCCATTGCATTATCTCTTGGCGCGCATACCGTGATCGCAGGTTCAGTTTCTTTCACTCGAGCAAATGAAACTTGTGCTTTCGTGATACGTATCGGGTGTTTTCAACGCCGTACCTGCGCTTTATAAGTCGTAAAATGTTAATAAATTCTGCACACAGTGGTTATCGTATTTGGCTTCCCAGCAGAATCGTAAAAAGTGTAGCGGTAGATCTGTGCAAAAGCATCTATCGTTTGCAAATTGATAATGGTGAATTATTAACCCTTTGCACTCGAGAAGTGACTGTTAGTCGTCTAATAATACTAACTTCAAAACTTTTCTAATTCGAAATATTTACTAAAATTCGCATACGTTATACGTAATTTAGTTTAGTTAAACGGTATACTAAAATTTAATGATACTAACTTCAAAAATTCTCTAATTTGAAATATTTACTAAAATTCGCATACGTTATACGTAATTTAGTTTAATTAAGCGATATACTAAAATTTAATGATACTAACTTCGAAAATTCTCTAATTCGAAATATTTACTAAAATTCGCATACGTTATACGTAATTTAGTTTAGTTAAGCGATATACTAAAATTTAATGATACTAACTTCAAAAATTCTCTAATTTGAAATATTTACTAAAATTCGCCTATGTTATACGTAATTTAGTTTAGTTAAGCAGTATACTAAAATTTAATGATACTAACTTCAAAAATTCTCTAATTTGAAATATTTACTAAAATTCGCATACGTTATACGTAATTTAGTTTAGTTAAACGATATACTAAAATTTAATGATACTAACTTAAAAAATTCTCTAATTTGAAATATTTACTAAAATTCGCATACGTTATACGTAATTTAGTTTAGTTAAACGATATACTAAAATTTAATGATACTAACTTAAAAAATTCTCTAATTTGAAATATTTACTAAAATTCGCCTAGGTTATATGTAATTTAGTTTAGTTAAGCGGTATACTAAAATTTAATGATACTAACTTCAAAAATTCTCTAATTCGAAATATTTACTAAAATTCGCCTACGTTATATGTAATTTAGTTTAGTTAAGCGGTATACTAAAATTTAATGATACCAATTTCGAAAATTCTCTAATTCGAAATATTTAGTTACATTTGCCTACATTAAACGTAATTCAGTTTAGTTAAGTAATATTCTAAAATTTGCATATATGATTATTTGACCTCTGAATTTAACTAATAAACAAACCAACTAAAGTTTGAAAATTAGCGAAACTATCATTTGGTGACTAACAGTCACCTCTCGAGCGCAAAGGGTTAATTCGATGCCTTTACATTTGACGCTGATGGTAACTTCCATTCAAATTAAAATCCTTTTACCGCTCTACAGCGAGTTGAAAATAGCAACATCATACTCCAAGGAACATTAAAACAATTGATGACAACTCAGAGTAACTTCATCTAATAGCATTAAACAATATGGCGTTTGTAAACAAAAAGAAAAGAGATGTTTGAGGTATAATATTGCGTATTAGCCGTTTTAGACACTGTATTTTTGATGAAATCCATACATTTTTTCAACGTCAGTTTCACACCCATATGTTCAAAAACGCGTGGTGATACGGGTCAGTCGTCCGTTTTTCGGTTCTGATTTTTAAGCACGGCGGTCGGAGTAGAGCGATTATGCAAATGGGTTAACACTAAACGTACCGGCATTTTTTTTATACCTAATCTTACCATAGTTCATTTGACCCCTTACGAAATAAACTGATTTTTCGTAAAAAAAAACTCTTTATTTATTAAAGGAAATAATTTGCAACGTCATTTCTGATTTTATATAAAATTAAACACACATTTTTATTGTTATAAATGAAACAATAAACTAATTACATTTTTTACATGTGATGGGATTCTCCTTCGTACATTTCCCGCGAACAAATTTTTTACAAACTAAACAAGTTTGTGTTGTTTTATTACCTGCACGCAATCTTATTTGACTTTTTTTGTCTTCTTCGCCTGAATTCAGTTCACTTATTTGTCGAATTCTTTCCAATTCTCTCACTGGCCGTGCAGACATATTCAGGGTTGCAGTGAAATACAAGTCTAATTGAATGTAACAGAAATTGTAAAAATGTAACTAAAACTGATCTTGCCAAGGGCCTTTACTAGGCCTAAGTCAATCTAAAATCTTTGAACGTAAGAATAACGAAGAATAATGTAAGAATCATCCTTTTTGTCCGAATTGTCTCATTTTTATATGGAGGAGTTCTACTGGTCACTTCTCCATACCTCAAGGCGATGATACGTCAATTGGTTAGAATCAAAAACGGCACTTACCCCAAAACCGCGAACAGCAAAACACGAGCCTTCGTTTTAATTAGCAAACGCCACTCTAACACACATATCAGGTTCCGACAAACGAAAGAGTCATTTGAGAAGCGTATCTTAATTTAGAATTAAGATTCGAGTTGGAAAATTAGCTGAAAAATACGTAAATTTCGTAAGGGGTCAAATGACCCCTCGTGGTACATAAGATAGGCAAAGAATTTTTCCTGGTAAAAAATAAGCTAAGAGGAAAACGGAAAGCGAGAAATTGAATAATCAGACAATATAGGAATTTACAGAAAGTCAGATGAACGAAAGAAATAACAACGAATGTGCAATCTATAAAGTAAATCTTGAAAGGGGTCATTTGACCCCGCTTGGTACGTTTAGCGTTAAGTTAGGTGCATTATTCCGTGAAATAGTGTTCGAAGACTTTCGTGACTGACTGTAAATAGGTGTTCCAACCTTTTCAGCGACACTGTACATTGGACACTCGATGATTAATGACCGGGATGTATAGTGTTCCTTGAGAAACGTTTCGGATCGACGGCGTTGAAACGGAGCAACACTGTTACGAATAGCGCTATTTCCATTCGCTTTGCTAATACCTATTGTTTTCGCGGTCTTTCTCTCATTATCGATGTTACCTCCGTGGCGTGATTGCTAGATCGGAATGCCGGTTCCCCTAGAACTCCTTTCCCGGTCGTTATCCCCGAGCGCTCGGCCACCTTTTAATCCCTTCCAATGGACGATACCGTAAATGCAACGCAACCAGACAGAGATAATTACTCGGCTGCACGCGGAGCATCTGCCCGTCCTCGTGTTTCTGCACGTGCGAATGCCGTGCCACGTAAAGTTCTGACGGGAAAGCGAGGACGGTTGGAATTCCGCGTCGCGTCGTAAAATTCCATCGGTGCGGCGCACTCGTGAGAAGAAACGATAAACCAGCGCCAGTTTCGTGCAATCGTGGGTCCTTTCGTACGTTTGCCCTAGGCTGTTGCTACCGAATTCCGCAAACACTGCGGCACCGTTTCAAGGTGGGCATTCGTGACGAAACGTGGGGGAAAGTTAGAGTGCGCGACAAAATGATAGTACAACGTTATGACTTTTAGTGTTTCTTGTATCTAACGTAATGTATACAAATTTGTGGATGCAGTTTCGTATGCAGTATTTCTTTCTTAACACATTGTATGCCGGTGGCATCTGAGGCATTTAAAACTTGAGCGCCAGCACAGTATCGACCGCATAAAGCCTCGGCGCCGGCATAATTCGCTTGTTGACGACCAATGAGTAGGTGAAGAAAATATTTAAAATTTTATACATTATTGTAAAACACTAAAATTGGTTTGCATATTCATTATATGTAATTTAACGATAACGAAAAATAGAAACAAACAAATCGCCAAACAAAAGAATGTTGTATTATCGCAGACCCGGCGCTAAAGCAACAGACTTCCAAACCCGCGTTTTCGCGGGGCTGGCATACAACGTGTTAAGGGGCCATTCTACTGTGACGGATTGAAAAAATTGAATTTTTTTTTTTGCATTTTCTTAGACTTTAACATGTTAAAAACTTGTTCCCAAAGGGATTTAACAGAATTCGAAAAATTAACGATGTTATGTGCCTTCACACGAAGCGCCGTTCTGCCGCGCACAGCTATCTGAGCGGTCGGCTCATTCCGGCAAACCCGGAATTCTATTATAAATTTGAATCCTTACGATAATATGATAGTGAAGAAGCTTGAATATGTTCTACACGTGAAAAAAAGGTTTGGAAGTTGATTGAGAAGTGTGAAGAAAAAGAATAAAGGTATAGGAGGAAAAGGCTCCAGGAAGCTAGCTGATATCAAACAATTTGACCACATATTGTGGATTAGCCATTTTATGAAACACCGATTCGGTTGAAAATATGAAGAACTCTGTATGGGAATCGTAATTGGCCCAATAACCAAAACTTTCGTTGATAATCGCGATAACATCCGCAAAAGGCACGTAGCGATAAAAAGCCAATAGGCGTCGAAAGAGGCTCGGACAGCTCGTAGAACTGCAGCATCAACACTATAGGAATTCTAGGAAGAGAAGGAAGGTGTACTGTATGGCCCTGGGATAGCTAATTAGCTTATAAGTATGATCAAAACTTTCTATATACACCTAAACAGTACTTGAAACTTTAAACGCGTTTTTCTCAAAACCACATTTTTGGAAATGGCTGCCACGATAGCTCCATAACGGATTGACCAATTCACTTCCCGCTTGGCAGATGTGTTCATTAGATGTGTCATTCTCGTCCCTACCAGAATTGCTTCGATTGGAATTTTTTTCGAATTTTGGGAATGTAAAACGTTCCGATTTTTTTACAAAAATTTAGAAATTTTTCTTCAGACCAGCGCCATTTTTTTTCTGTTCAGTATTTTCAAACCATTCTGGTACCGACGATAGCCACGCTCATACAGATTAAGAATCTTGTTTATTTTCTGTTTTCAAATCACTACAACAGCTGGAATCATGGCAGCCATAGAAGGCTGTTTGCTTTACAGCGTCATAAAAAACGTTCTGCAATTTTACACACATATGCTCTCCTGGCTCGCAAAAATTTTTAAATAAACTTAAGGTTATAATAAACAAATATCCTAAGCCGCAAAATGATATGTTGTATAGTTTACCCACAAAAAATTCCCAAAAATCGTCTTGATTTCGGGCCGTCACAGTAGAATGGCCCCTTAAGGTAATTTCGAACAATTGCTATAATACTGGGATGGAAGTCAAGTATACTAAGTTTATAGACCAGGGCGTCGTGCCAAACGGAATCTAACGCCTTCGCGAGGTCGAGAAGTACCATTATGGAGACTCTGTTGATGTTTAGGGAGTTTGTTATTGTTTGAGATATTCTGACTATTTGTTGAATGGTAGAATGCCTTTTGCGGAAATCGAATTGTTGGTTGATGATTATTTTGTTAGTTTCAAGGTATCTATTAATGGCTCCGAGAATGACAACTTCTAGAACTTTGCCGAGTATGGATAATAAACTGATTGGTCTGTAACTGGAGGCGATGTCCCTGGGTTTGCCCGGTTTTGGAATGGGTGCGATCATTGCAATCTTCCAAGAGCTGGGGAAATAGGAATAAATAAAACACGCTTTAAAGATGTAATAAATTTGGCAAATCAGTTTCCTTGATGCATTTTTTAGCATCAAGGAGGAAATCTTATCCTTTCCAGGAGCTTTACTATTACGGAGTCCCTTGAAAATCTTATAAATTCCTCCAGGGGAGAGGTCGGGGAAAAGATTGTGAGCATGAGTTGGGGATGTGTCCATGGAGTCAATGTATGAGCCAATTTGGGTCTGATATGAGGAGATTAATAAGTATGCTCTTTGATGAACTTCTTCGAACTGGTCAGCGAGGATTTCGTTTTTTGCTATTGTAGAGGTGATGGTTACGCCTTTATTGAGCATGATGGGGATCTTTTCTCTTCCGGTTTTACCCCTCAGGGAGTTGAAGGTGGACCAGAAGGTAGGGTCTGTTTTTTGAAAGGCGCTGATCTTATTAATCCAGTCCAAGTTTCTTAGATATGAAATGTGCCTTCTGATCTCAGCAGACAGGTCGCTCAGTGTAAGGGAGAAATGGGCGAGTCCGTATTTTTGAGATAATTTACGTATTTTCCTGCGATGTCGGATAAGGGAGGTTAGATATGGGTCCTCGTTGAGGAATTTGTGTTTGGTGGTTGATGTATCTGTTTTGAAAGTGGCCTTGTTTACGGCAGAGTGCATGAACTTGGTGATATTTGATATTTTCCAGTCGATTTCAGCTGTGGAGTGAAATTTACTTTGGATGTGTATTTTGTCCGTAAAATGGCGATACTGGTCCCAATTTATGGTCCTCTGAATTCCGGGGCTGTGGTCAGAGTTTCCGAGCGTAAGAACGACGGGCGTGTGGTCAGACAGTCCCTGGTCCCTCGTCTGACACAACAGGTCTCGGTTTATCCTGGAGAGAAAGAGGTCGATGGTGGAAGGTTTTTTACCTGGCTCAATCCTAGTGAAGCCCTCGGGGTGCAGAATATCGTAGGGGCATTTAGAGTGGTGGTTGTATAAAATTGATCCGTTCGGATTTCCGGCGAAGTTGTTCCATGAACGGTGTTTGGCGTTAAAGTCACCACCGAGAAGGAGGGGGGAGCCGGCACCGGTTAGTATGTCAAGTGAGTTTGGCGTTAATCTAACTTTGGGTGGGACATATGCCACCCCGATGAATAGTTTTGGAGATCTGGTCTCAATGAAGCAGTGGTCAATATTTTCGATCTATTTTGAGTTTATGATTCTAAAAGAGATATTGTTTTGAGTTAATATAGCAACACCACCGCCCCTTTTGGTCTCCCTGTCTTGTCGGGTGATTTTTAAATTTGGTATGCTAATGTTGTCGTTTGGGGAAAGTAAGATTTCCGTGAGTAGGACGATGTCGGGCTGTTCTTTGACGATCAGCAATAGTAGTTCGTTTTTGTGTTTTGTGAGGGAACGTATATTCCAAAGGATGATTTTAGGGAATTCTGACATTAGTCGATGGAGCTAAGAGTCTGCATAAATACCTGAAATCTTTCGCTGTTAGTTTTGTATGATCTGAGCTCAGTATTTAGGGATTTGACAGTTTTTAGCATGAGTTTTATATCTACTAAGGATTCAAGGGTCTTGAATTCGTCAAGTAACTCAGTTAGTACGGTGTTTTCTCCGGGGATGGTAGAGGGAGCAGGTCTGAAGGGGGAGTGCCTCTAACAGTGTCGGCGAAGGATCTGTTGAATGTTGTGACTCGTGGGGTTATGTGAGAGGTATGGGGATCGGTTGTGACGATTTTAGGAAAAGCGGTACCGTTTACCAGTGGGAGGATTACGTTTTGGTTGCGTTTTGTGGGTTTTGTACTATCTCGGTTATTTAGATAGATTTCTAATGTGGGACATTTAGAATAGTTGGCAGTGTGCGCACCGTGACAGTTTGTGCATTTCGGTGGAGCTTCAATAGGTTTGATGCAGACAGAAGTGTGGTGATTTTCGCCACATTTAACGCATTTGGGTGATTTGTTGCAGTTAGATGCCGAGTGACGAAAGGATTGGCATCTAAAGCACTGGGTGTGTTTTTTGAGAGAGAAGTACCTATCCCAGTATACTCTGATACTGAATAGGTGACCAATTTTATTAAGTGTGCTTAGGTTGGTGCCGGCCGGGAAGTTTATCCTGTAAACTGCTTTGAGGCCGGGTTTCCCAATTTGAGCTCCACTGATGGGAGAGAGCCCTTGTGATTTGATTTCCGCCAAGACTTCCTCTATTGGGGTCGCTAGTAGGCCGCCTTTTAGTACGGCGCTTAATAATTTTTCATTTTTATTTGTGAAGGTGAAGAAGGCATGGTTGCCTTCACGGAGGAACTTAATCATTTTATTGTGGGATTCCAGGTTAGTGAACTGGATACGGATGCCCTCTTTGAGTAATTTAAGCCTGAAAGTGTTGCCACAGAGGTCTTTGAGTTGTTTTTCAAAGACGGGAGCGGAGCAGGAAAAGTTTGTGACGTAAATTGGGGGAATTTTGTTAGAAATCTTATTTATATTGTTTTTCCCGGAGGTCTGGGGATCCTTAGGTTTTGTGTGGTAGGGTTTTTCGTTATTGCCATGACTGCTGTTTTTTGTAGGTTTATCAGAGTTATTTTGTGAGGCGCTGAAGGCACGGGAAAGAATCTCGAAACGGTTTGATGTTTTGATATTAGGGACGACTTCCATGTTAATGTTGCGTGTGTCCGGTTTGGTTTGATTAGAGTCTTCGTGACGGTGTGGGTTGATTGAGGTTTCCGCAGCGTGGCTGTTTTCGAGGTTGGTCAACCTGTTGGAAGGAACGTTTATAAGTTTTATTATGCGTTTCTTAGGCGCCGTGTGTGCAAGCATCCGGGAATCGGCCGGGGAGTCAAACGACTCGTGATCTGAGTAAGGCGGTGACGAGCAAAATTCCGTTTCCACTGTCCGGGAGGAAAGACGTGAGTTGTCGGACGCACAGTCGCTAAAATTATCGCTAAAATTTTTGTAATCTACAAAACTCACCCTGTCCTCTTCGCAAGGTTCAGTGACCGGGTAGTGTCCTCCTTCTGCCTTGTTATTGAGTGTTTTGGCTCTTTGGTTTTTACATACCTTTCCTGCAGAGGGGTGTTCATTAATTGCAGCGTAGCCGCGGGGGTCCGTTGCCATCTGCCGCTTAAGGCATCGAGTCCCCTTGCAATTTGGGTCTGGACGACCCTCCGAGTCGCTCAGCTTGGTTTGGTCTCACTATCTATAAAAAAGAAAAGAAAAGGTTCGTAGTACTTGGAAACCTCGGTGTCGCACGAGCGAATGAGACTGTGCTACTGCGCTACTGAAGGGAATGTCTGAGTGCTATTGAGAGAAATATGGTGA
>JAOPTO010001240.1:0-160838 GCA_033822845.1 Tetrapedia diversipes
AATACTTCAGTCAGTCTCCAATCGGTTTAAGACCGGGAGCAAATATATGCAAATTCTAAATTGAATCGCGAACCATGCGTAGCTCTTAGCTTGACGTAGATTTCCAAAGAATGCATGTTCTTTGGAAACCGACGTCAATTACCGAGTCTCACCTAGGGGAGGTGGCTACGCAACGAGCGAGACTCGTCCGAAATTCATTCTACGTGTCTATAACTTACGACTCTAACGTCAAACAAATGATAAGTGGTTGAAGGCGTTTAATAAAGAGCGGAATGAACTTCGGATTCACATGAAATTACAATTAGCGAACAATTCTAAGTGGCGGATAACGCATTCAAGGATAGCTTGTTCAACTTAAAGCGAATGGAATGAAATGAAGCTAAAATGCACTTGAAAACTATCGTGCACTGCAAAGGGAAATCGATACGGAAAACTAAGGTGTGACTCTAATTTCGCAACGCTAAACTATATGCAATGATCGGTTGATCATTAAAAAATGATCCGAAAACCACCCAAAGTGGGTGTTCGGTAATAAACGCGAGCAATTAAAAATCGCGGCGCGACCGAATCTACCGAGTTCGCAATCGCTGGCCAACATCGTCGAACAGTGCACAACGCACTCTCATGCACTTAATAACGCCATGCTAAATGCGCTCTCGAGAGCCGCCCCCGCCTTCGACCGTGGCACGATATCCATGCCGCGACTTACGCGGTCGCTGGGGCGACGTCATGGCGATAAAACTCACGGAGCTCGGCAAGGGTTCGAGCACGATCCTGTAGATGGATGCAACAGTCCACCCCTGCCGACTAACGGATGCAAGAACGCACCACAAACTGGCGGCACGCCTCACAACGGCGACCAGTGGAAGGAGCATGCCGCTGTCCCCAACGCGTAGCGCCGAGACCCGTCCACCTGCAGGACCTAACCCTGGTCGGGAGCAACCACCGCTCCCTTCGACGCAGAACCGCAGTTCCCCGGCCGAACACCGGTAGTCGCATCGACATGCCGCCGCCCCAACAATCGCGGCGCAAACATGGAGTATCGTGACACGAGCGAGATTGGTGAAGACTCGCGAGAGTGTCTGACAGAAGCATGGAATTGTTAAGCGCATGTCGCACCACGGCGGCGAGCGAGTGCGCGATGCAAAGCCCTCCGACACCGAACGATTGCGAAGCTATACACGCGCGAGAACATTGAATTGTTCTATACGATAAGGCGGCGGGGGGAATGGGAAAGCGAGTTTCTTCGCTTTAAGTTGGGCAAGATTTCCTTGTAGGAAAGCCGCCTACAATAAGATTAACATGCTTAAACTAGCTTATGATTAATTGAAACTACGTCGCATGCATCCCACGTAGTCCTACGAAGCGTACCGGTGCGCTACGCTGTATAAATCAGGGCTGTAATCCTAACACCACAAGAATAAGGGAATGGGGAGCATTCCATGGAATGCAATAACGGGGGGAAACGTAAAAAAGAAGGAAACGGCCGGAACCAAACGAACTAACCAGCGATAGAACAGAATGGAATCAGGTTGAGAAAAATGTAAGAGCCCCGGTGTACACCCGATGCAAAGAACGACAAAATACGATAGTACGGATAATTGAGTGGGTAAGTTGGGGAGGGAAATTTATATCATAAGTTAGGCTTTTATTAGACTTGGTATTAAATTAGATCGATCTATTAAATACCTGAAATGGGAAAACATATATTTACACCTGTAAAAAAAAGTTTGTACATTACGCGATAACTTGTTCATACAATGGATCAATCCAATTTGTATGGAAAAGTTATTTGGCGGTATGATAAACCGCGACGGACGGATTGCGGAAAAAATGAGAAAAACTGTAGAAAAGTTGGAAACATTTCAATAATTTAATCATTCTCCAATCGGTTTAAGACCGGGAGCAAAAATATGCAAACTCTAAATTGAATCGCGAACCATGCGTAGCTCTTAGCTTGACGTAGATTTCCAAAGATCATGCATCCTTTGGAAACCGACGTCAATTACCGAGTCTCACCTAGGGGAGGTGGCTACGCAACGAGCGAGACTCGTCTGAAATTCATTCTACGTTTCTGTAATTTATGATTCTAACGTTAGATAAGAGATAAAAGTTTGACAGCGTTTGATAAAGTGTAGAACGAATTTCGGACTCACATCAGGTTATAATGACGTTGAATCCTAAGTGGCGGATATCCTATTCAAGGATAGCTTGTTCAACTTAAAGCGAATGGAATGAAATGAAGCTAAAATGCACTTGAAAACTATCGTGCACTGCAAAGGGAAATCGATACGGAAAACTAAGGTGTGGCTCTAATTTCGCAACGCTAAACTATATGCAATGATCGATTGATCATTAAAGAATGATCCGAAAAGCACCCAAAGTGAGTGTTCGGTTGGAAACGCGAGCAATTGAGAATCGCGACGCGACCGAATCTACCGAGTTCGCAATCGCTGGCCAACATCGTCGAGCAGTGCACAACGCACTCTCATGCACTTAACAACGCCATGCTAAATGCGCTCTCGAGAGCCGCCCCCGCCTTCGACCGTGGCACGATATCCATGCCGCGACTTACGCGGTCGCTGGGGCGACGTCATGGCGATAAAACTCACGGGGCTCAGTTAGAGTTCGAGCACGGTGCTACAGATGGATGCAACAGTCCCCCCCTGCCGACTAACGGAAGCAAGAACGCGCCACAAACTGGCGGCGCGCCTCACAACAGCGACCAGTGGAAGGAGCATGCCGCTGTCCCCAACGCGTAGCGCCGAGACCCGTCCACCTGCAGGATCTAACCCTGGTCGGGAGCAACCACCGCTCCCTTCGACGCAGGACCGCAGTTCCCCGGCCGAACACCGGTAGTCGCATCGACATGCCGCCGCCCCGACAATCGCGGCGCAAACATGGAGTATCGTGACACGAGCGAGATTGGTGAAGACTCGCGAGAGTGTCTGACAGAAGCATGGAATTGTTAAGCGCATGTCGCACCACGGCGGCGAGCGAGTGCGCGATGCAAAGCCCTCCGACACCGAACGATTGCGAAGCTATACACGCGCGAGAACATTGAATTGTTCTATACGATAAGGCGGCGGGAGGAATGGGAAAGCGAGTTTCTTCGCTTTAAGTTGGGCAAGATTTCCTTGTAGGAAAGCCGCCTACAATAAGATTAACATGCTTAAACTAGCTTATGATTAATTGAAACTACGTCGCATGCATCCCCCGTAGTCCTACGAAGCGTACCGGTGCGCTACGCTGTATAAATCAGGGCTGTAATCCTAACACCACAAGAATAAGGGAATGGGGAGCATTCCATGGAATGCAATAACGGGGGGAAACGCAAAAAAGAAGGAAACGGCCGGAACCAAACGAACTAACCAGCGATAGAACAGAATGGAATCAGGTTGAGAAAAATGTAAGAGCCCCGGTGTACACCCGATGCAAACAACGACAAAATACGATAGTACGGATAATTGAGTGGGTAAGTTGGGGAGGGAAATTTATATCATAAGTTAGGCTTTTATTAGACTTGGTATAAAATTAGATCGATCTATTAAAGACCTGAAATGGGAAAACATATATTTACACCTGTAAAAAAAAGTTTGTACATTACGCGATAACTTGTTCATACAATGGATCAATCCAATTTGTATGGAAAAGTTATTTGGCGGTATGATAAACCGCGACGGACGGATTGCTGAAAAAATGAGAAAAACTGTAGAAAAGTTGGAAACATTTCAATAATTTAATCATTCTCCAATCGGTTTAAGACCGGGAGCAAAAATATGCAAACTCTAAATTGAATCGCGAACCATGCGTAGCTCTTAGCTTGACGTAGATTTCCAAAGAATGCGTGTTCTTTGGAAACCGACGTCAATTACCGAGTCTCACCTAGGGGAGGTGGCTACGCAACGAGCGAGACTCGTCCGAAATTCATTCTACGTGTCTATAACTTACGACTCTAACGTCAAACAAATGATAAGTGGTTGAAGGCGTTTAATAAAGAGCGGAATGAACTTCGGATTCACATGAAATTACAATTAGCGAACAATTCTAAGTGGCGGATATCCTATTCAAAGATGCGCTTGTTCAACTGAAAGCGAATGGAATAAAATGAAGCTAAAATGCACTTTGAAACTGTCGTGCATTGCAAAAGGGATTTCGATACGGAAAACTAAGGTGTGACTCTAATATCGCAACACTACACTATATGCAATGATCGATTGATCATTAAAGAATGATCCGAAAACCACCCAAAGTGGGTGTTCGGTAATAAACGCGAGCAATTAAAAATCGCGACGCGACCGAATCTACCGAGTTCGCAATCGCTGGCCAACATCGTCGAGCAGTGCACAACGCACTCTCATGCACTTAACAACGCCATGCTAAATGCGCTCTCGAGAGCCGCCCCCGCCTTCGACCGTGGCACGATATCCATGCCGCGACTTACGCGGTCGCTGGGGCGACGTCATGGCGATAAAACTCACGGAGCTCGGCAAGGGTTCGAGCACGATCCTGTAGATGGATGCAACAGTCCACCCCTGCCGACTAACGGAAGCAAGAACGCGTCACAAACTGGCGGCGCGCCTCACCACGGCGACCAGTGGAAGGAGCATGCCGCTGTCCCCAACGCGTAGCGCCGAGACCCGTCCACCTGCAGGACCTAATCCTGGTCGGGAGCAACCACCGCTCCCTTCGACGCAGGACCGCAGTTCCCCGGCCGAACACCGGTAGTCGCATCGACATGCCGCCGCCCCAACAATCGCGGCGCAAACATGGAGTATCGTGACACGAGCGAGATTGGTGAAGACTCGCGAGAGTGTCTGACAGAAGCATGGAATTGTTAAGCGCATGTCGCACCACGGCGGCGAGCGAGTGCGCGATGCAAAGCCCTCCGACACCGAACGATTGCGAAGCTATACACGCGCGAGAACATTGAATTGTTCTATACGATAAGGCGGCGGGAGGAATGGGAAAGCGAGTTTCTTCGCTTTAAGTTGGGCAAGATTTCCTTGTAGGAAAGCCGCCTACAATAAGATTAACATGCTTAAACTAGCTTATGATTAATTGAAACTACGTCGCATGCATCCCACGTAGTCCTACGAAGCGTACCGGTGCGCTACGCTGTATAAATCAGGGCTGTAATCCTAACACCACAAGAATAAGGGAATGGGGAGCATTCCATGGAATGCAACAACGGGGGGAAACGTAAAAAAGAAGGAAACGGCCGGAACCAAACGAACTAACCAGCGATAGAACAGAATGGAATCAGGCTGAGAAAAATGTAAGAGCCCCGGTGTACACCCGATGCAAAGAACGACAAAATACGATAGTACGGATAATTGAGTGGGTAAGTTGGGGAGGGAAATCTATATCATAAGTTAGGCTTTTATTAGACTTGGTATAAAATTAGATCGATCTATTAAATACCTGAAATGGGAAAAAATATATTTACACCTGTAAAAAAAAGTTTGTACATTACGCGATAACTTGTTCATACAATGGATCAATCCAATTTGTATGGAAAAGTTATTTGGCGGTATGATAAACCGCGACGGACGGATTGCGGAAAAAATGAGAAAAACTGTAGAAATGTTGAAAACATTTCAATAATTTAATCATTCTCCAATCGGTTTAAGACCGGGAGCAAAAATATGCAAACTCTAAATTGAATCGCGAACCATGCGTAGCTCTTAGCTTGACGTAGATTTCCAAAGATCATGCATTCTTTGGAAACCGATGTCAATTACCGAGTCTCACCTAGGGGAGGTGGCTACGCAACGAGCGAGACTCGTCTGAAATTCATTCTACGTTTCTGTAAATTATGATTCTAACGTTAGATAAGAGATAAAAGTTTGACAGCGTTTGATAAAGTGTAGAACGAATTTCGGACTCACATCAGGTTATAATGACGTTGAATCCTAAGTGGCGGATATCCTATTCAAGGATAGCTTGTTCAACTTAAAGCGAATGGAATGAAATGAAGCTAAAATGCACTTGAAAACTATCGTGCACTGCAAAGGGAAATCGATACGGAAAACTAAGGTGTGGCTCTAATTTCGCAACGCTAAACTATATGCAATGATCGATTGATCATTAAAGAATGATCCGAAAAGCACCCAAAGTGAGTGTTCGGTTGGAAACGCGAGCAATTGAGAATCGCGACGCGACCGAATCTACCGAGTTCGCAATCGCTGGCCAACATCGTCGAGCAGTGCACAACGCACTCTCATGCACTTAACAACGCCATGCTAAATGCGCTCTCGAGAGCCGCCCCCGCCTTCGACCGTGGCACGATATCCATGCCGCGACTTACGCGGTCGCTGGGGCGACGTCATGGCGATAAAACTCACGGAGCTCGGCAAGGGTTCGAGCACGACCCTGTAGATGGATGCAACAGTCCACCCCTGCCGACTAACGGATGCAAGAACGCACCACAAACTGGCGGCACGCCTCACAACGGCGACCAGTGGAAGGAGCATGCCGCTGTCCCCAACGCGTAGCGCCGAGACCCGTCCACCTGCAGGACCTAACCCTGGTCGAGAGCAACCACCGCTCCATCCAACACAGCGCCGCAGTTCCCCGACTGGACACCGGTAGTCGCATCGCCATGACGCCGCCCCAACGATCGCGGCGCGAACATGGTATATCGTGCAACGATTGAGATTGGAGAAGACTCGCGAGAGCGTCTTACAGTAGCATGCAATTAAAAAGCGCATGTCGCACCACGGCGGCGAACGAGTGCGCGATGCAAAGCCCTCCGACACCGAACGATTGCGAAGCTATACACGCGCGAGAACATTGAATTGTTCTATACGATAAGGCGGCGGGGGGAATGGGAAAGCGAGTTTCTTCGCTTTAAGTTGGGCAAGATTTCCTTGTAGGAAAGCCGCCTACAATAAGATTAACATGCTTAAACTAGCTTATGATTAATTGAAACTACGTCGCATGCATCCCACGTAGTCCTACGAAGCGTACCGGTGCGCTACGCTGGATAAATCAGGGCTGTAATCCTAACACCACAAGAATAAGGGAATGGGGAGCATTCCATGGAATGCAATAACGGGGGGAAACGTAAAAAAGAAGGAAACGGCCGGAACCAAACTAACTAACCAGCGATAGAACAGAATGGAATCAGGTTGAGAAAAATGTAAGAGCCCCGGTGTACACCCGATGCAAAGAACGACAAAATACGATAGTACGGATAATTGAGTGGGTAAGTTGGGGAGGGAAATTTATATCATAAGTTAGGCTTTTATTAGACTTGGTATAAAATTAGATCGATCTATTAAATACCTGAAATGGGAAAACATATATTTACACCTGTAAAAAAAAGTTTGTACATTACGCGATAACTTGTTCATACAATGGATCAATCCAATTTGTATGGAAAAGTTATTTGGCGGTATGATAAACCGCGACGGACGGATTGCGGAAAAAATGAGAAAAACTGTAGAAATGTTGAAAACATTTCAATAATTTAATCATTCTCCAATCGGTTTAAGACCGGGAGCAAAAATATGCAAACTCTAAATTGAATCGCGAACCATGCGTAGCTCTTAGCTTGACGTAGATTTCCAAAGATCATGCATCCTTTGGAAACCGACGTCAATTACCGAGTCTCACCTAGGGGAGGTGGCTACGCAACGAGCGAGACTCGTCTGAAATTCATTCTACGTTTCTATAATTTATGATTCTAACGTTAGATAAAGATAAAAGTTTGACAGCGTTTGATAAAGTGTAGAATGAATTTCGGATTCACATCAGGTTACAATGACGTTGAATCCTAAGTGGCGGATATCCTATTCAAGGATAGCTTGTTCAACTTAAAGCGAATGGAATGAAATGAAGCTAAAATGCACTTGAAAATATCGTGCACTGCAAAGGGAAATCGATACGGAAAACTAAGGTGTGACTCTAATTTCGCAACGCTAAACTATATGCAATGATCGATTGATCATTAAAGAATGATCCGAAAAGCACCCAAAGTGAGTGTTCGGTTGGAAACGCGAGCAATTGAGAATCGCGACGCGACCGAATCTACCGAGTTCGCAATCGCTGGCCAACATCGTCGAGCAGTGCACAACGCACTCTCATGCACTTAATAACGCCATGCTAAATGCGCTCTCGAGAGCCGCCCCCGCCTTCGACCGTGGCACGATATCCATGCCGCGACTTACGCGGTCGCTGGGGCGACGTCATGGCGATAAAACTCACGGAGCTCGGCAAGGGTTCGAGCACGACCCTGTAGATGGATGCAACAGTCCACCCCTGCCGACTAACGGATGCAAGAACGCGTCACAAACTGGCGGCGCGCCTCACAACGGCGACCAGTGGAAGGAGCATGCCGCTGTCCCCAACGCGTAGCGCCGAGACCCGTCCACCTGCAGGACCTAACCCTGGTCGGGAGCAACCACCGCTCCCTTCGACGCAGGACCGCAGTTCCCCGGCCGAACACCGGTAGTCGCATCGACATGCCGCCGCCCCAACAATCGCGGCGCAAACATGGAGTATCGTGACACGAGCGAGATTGGTGAAGACTCGCGAGAGTGTCTGACAGAAGCATGGAATTGTTAAGCGCATGTCGCACCACGGCGGCGAGCGAGTGCGCGATGCAAAGCCCTCCGACACCGAACGATTGCGAAGCTATACACGCGCGAGAACATTGAATTGTTCTATACGATAAGGCGGCGGGGGGGAATGGGAAAGCGAGTTTCTTCGCTTTAAGTTGGGCAAGATTTCCTTGTAGGAAAGCCGCCTACAATAAGATTAACATGCTTAAACTAGCTTATGATTAATTGAAACTACGTCGCATGCATCCCACGTAGTCCTACGAAGCGTACCGGTGCGCTACGCTGTATAAATCAGGGCTGTAATCCTAACACCACAAGAATAAGGGAATGGGGAGCATTCCATGGAATGCAATAACGGGGGGAAACGTAAAAAAGAAGGAAACGGCCGGAACCAAACGAACTAACCAGCGATAGAACAGAATGGAATCAGGTTGAGAAAAATGTAAGAGCCCCGGTGTACACCCGATGCAAAGAACGACAAAATACGATAGTACGGATAATTGAGTGGGTAAGTTGGGGAGGGAAATTTATATCATAAGTTAGGCTTTTATTAGACTTGGTATAAAATTAGATCGATCTATTAAATACCTGAAATGGGAAAACATATATTTACACCTGTAAAAAAAAGTTTGTACATTACGCGATAACTTGTTCATACAATGGATCAATCCAATTTGTATGGAAAAGTTATTTGGCGGTATGATAAACCGCGACGGACGGATTGCGGAAAAAATGAGAAAAACTGTAGAAAAGTTGAAAACATTTCAATAATTTAATCATTCTCCAATCGGTTTAAGACCGGGAGCAAAAATATGCAAACTCTAAATTGAATCGCGAACCATGCGTAGCTCTTAGCTTGACGTAGATTTCCAAAGATCATGCATCCTTTGGAAACCGACGTCAATTACCGAGTCTCACCTAGGGGAGGTGGCTACGCAACGAGCGAGACTCGTCTGAAATTCATTCTACGTTTCTGTAATTTATGATTCTAACGTTAGATAAGAGATAAAAGTTTGACAGCGTTTGATAAAGTGTAGAACGAATTTCGGACTCACATCAGGTTATAATGACGTTGAATCCTAAGTGGCGGATATCCTATTCAAGGATAGCTTGTTCAACTTAAAGCGAATGGAATGAAATGAAGCTAAAATGCACTTGAAAACTATCGTGCACTGCAAAGGGAAATCGATACGGAAAACTAAGGTGTGACTCTAATTTCGCAACGCTAAACTATATGCAATGATCGGTTGATCATTAAAAAATGATCCGAAAACCACCCAAAGTGGGTGTTCGGTAATAAACGCGAGCAATTAAAAATCGCGACGCGACCGAAACTACCGAGTTCGCAATCGCTGGCCAACATCGTCGAGCAGTGCACAACGCACTCTCATGCACTTAATAACGCCATGCTAAATGCGCTCTCGAGAGCCGCCCCCGCCTTCGACCGTGGCACGATATCCATGCCGCGACTTACGCGGTCGCTGGGGCGACGCCATGGCGATAAAACTCACGGAGCTCCAGCTAGGGTTCGAGCACGGCCCTGTAGATGGATGCAACAGTCCACCCCTGCCGACTAACGGATGCAAGAACGCACCACAAACTGGCGGCACGCCTCACAACGGCGACCAGTGGAAGGAGCATGCCGCTGTCCCCAACGCGTAGCGCCGAGACCCGTCCACCTGCAGGACCTAACCCTGGTCGGGAGCAACCACCGCTCCCTTCGACGCAGGACCGCAGTTCCCCGGCCGAACACCGGTAGTCGCATCGACATGCCGCCGCCCCAACAATCGCGGCGCAAACATGGAGTATCGTGACACGAGCGAGATTGGTGAAGACTCGCGAGAGTGTCTGACAGAAGCATGGAATTATTAAGCGCATGTCGCACCACGGCGGCGAGCGAGTGCGCGATGCAAAGCCCTCCGACACCGAACGATTGCGAAGCTATACACGCGCGAGAACATTGAATTGTTCTATACGATAAGGCGGCGGGGGGAATGGGAAAGCGAGTTTCTTCGCTTTAAGTTGGGCAAGATTTCCTTGTAGGAAAGCCGCCTACAATAAATTAACATGCTTAAACTAGCTTATGATTAATTGAAACTACGTCGCATGCATCCCACGTAGTCCTACGAAGCGTACCGGTGCGCTACGCTGTATAAATCAGGGCTGTAATCCTAACACCACAAGAATAAGGGAATGGGGAGCATTCCATGGAATGCAATAACGGGGGGAAACGTAAAAAAGAAGGAAACGGCCGGAACCAAACTAACTAACCAGCGATAGAACAGAATGGAATCAGGTTGAGAAAAATGTAAGAGCCCCGGTGTACACCCGATGCAAAGAACGACAAAATACGATAGTACGGATAATTGAGTGGGTAAGTTGGGGAGGGAAATTTATATCATAAGTTAGGCTTTTATTAGACTTGGTATAAAATTAGATCGATCTATTAAATACCTGAAATGGGAAAACATATATTTACACCTGTAAAAAAAAGTTTGTACATTACGCGATAACTTGTTCATACAATGGATCAATCCAATTTGTATGGAAAAGTTATTTGGCGGTATGATAAACCGCAACGGACGGATTGCGGAAAAAATGAGAAAAACTGTAGAAATGTTGAAAACATTTCAATAATTTAATCATTCTCCAATCGGTTTAAGACCGGGAGCAAAAATATGCAAACTCTAAATTGAATCGCGAACCATGCGTAGCTCTTAGCTTGACGTAGATTTCCAAAGATCATGCATCCTTTGGAAACCGACGTCAATTACCGAGTCTCACCTAGGGGAGGTGGCTACGCAACGAGCGAGACTCGTCTGAAATTCGTTCTACGTTTCTGTAATTTATGATTTAAATATACAATTTGGCAATAAAGTTTGAAAATGTTTTAGTAAAATGTATGAATCTCGGACTCACACGAAATTACAAAAATGCGCAACGCAAAACGTCGCGTCTCCGTTTCAAAGATACACTTCTCCAACTTAAAGTGAATGCGTGAAAATGTAAGGTAATGTACACTTAAAAATTGTCGTGCATTGGATAGGGTATTCGCTTCTTTCACTTTATGATGGATAAAGTTTCTTTGCAGGAGAAACACAGGCAATAAATTGAACACGCTTAAGCCATTATCGTGAACATGTATCTATGGTACATGACCCACAAGATGGCTAGAACTCTCTCCTTTTGCCTGTTCTTTCTGATACTTTTCGTTTCGCGTACACATAAAATCCTAATCATGGATATTCTCTTTTCGACCAATACCTATAATCCATTTATATAATACTGTTAGGAATAGCTTGTAGACACCAATCTGCCAGCCAATTCTTTAATTTTGTAATTGTTATAATTCAGAAGAAATTTAGGGGTATTTAAAATGAATTTGGAATTGATATTCTCATCCATAAGTCACTGGACACTCGTATGTTTTATTTAAAACGTTTATTGATCAGCTATATGGCGAACAATTAATAAAACTGAATATCTACGTTGTGCAAATGTGTCAGACACTTATCATTATTTTAAATTTATTAAGTGTCCAGTAAATTGTGGATGAGAATTTACGTATCAATCTACAATTATATGTCTATATGTAAAACTAGGAAGGCTTTAAAAATTTTGAAGATTTTATTCATTGCAAAAGACCGAAAAGAGTTTTTCAAAAACTTATGAATTTTAGGATTTATGCGTAGTTCTTAGCTTGATATCGCTTTGCATAGAACATGCGGTCTTTGAAAAGCGATATCAATTCCCAGATCTCACCACGAGGAGGTGACTACGCAAACGAGACCCACCTGAAATTCAAACTACAGATAATTATATGAAAAATATAAAATATTGAAGGATCCTGCAAAACAATAAAACACATTTCAGGCATAAATTAACAAACGATATAATAAAACAAAATCAAATCAATCTGTCATAAATAAAACAGATTTGTTCGATCGATCGATTGAAGAAATAAAATAGAATTGACTGTGTGATATCAACACAGTTGACTCAAATTTGCGAACATTATAAAATATGCTTGTATGCACAAAGCATATTAAGATGTGCGGATCAATTAGTGTATTATACGGGTACCTGACATTACGTATATATCCGGTAACTTGAGATTTATTTAACATAGAGGCTTGATGTGCGCCTCAGAGCGTTTTAAGATACGCAAAACCAATATCAATAGATTTTCGAACAACCAGATAGGACGCTTTGAAGTACGCAAAACTAAAAACGACCGATTTCCGAGCTGCCACAAAGGCGCTTTAAAATTTACGAAACTAACAACGACAATCGATGTTAAAAACTAAGCAAAATTATACCTATGTACAAATTTGATAAATTTGATTTTACATTTTGTAAAGGACTCCAACATGAGAAGTACAAGAAATCTCTATGCAAAGCAGAGAAAGGCGCCATGGGAGATATATAACATATATGATTGCTATTGTACCGATGTACAATATTATATAATTTTATACAATTATATAATTAAAAATAGGTAAAGCATGCGACTCACCGACCGCAGAACCGCTCAAAATGTAGTACCTCGCTAGGCAGCCGCTGGAGATGCAGTCGTAGAGCCCTGTGAACATTTAATCAGAATCTTAGTCGAGCTAGTTCCAAAAGAGGATATGTAAAATCATGCAAATGCAAACACAAACACTCATGCAGACGTATACGAAAATTCAAAAGATGTTACAGGCATGAACACGGAAAACGTACGCGAATATGTATACAGAATAGCACGCGGAGATTGGAAAACTAATTCGGAAAAATGAAATGTAATGTGCACGAAAATGTTTAAAAAATAACCCGTAAAACGTGAATTTATCAAAATAAAATCGTTTGCGAACGTACACGGAAATCGATAGATAAACATTCGCGGAAACATGCATTAATTAAAAAAAACATTTGCAAAAGTACGCGGTAATCGATATAAAAACATTCGCGAAAACATGCATTAATTAAAAAAAAAACATTTGCAAAAGTACGCGGTAATCGAAAAAAAACATTTGCAAAAGTACGCGGTAATCGAAAAAAAAACATTCGCAGACGTACGCGGTAATCGGTAGAAAAACATTCGCGAAAACAAGCATTAATTAAAAAAAAACATTCGCAGACGTACGCGGTAATCGGTAGAAAACCATTCGCGAAAACAAGCATTAATTAAAAAAAAAAACATTTGCAAAAGTACGCGGTAATCGAAAAAAAACATTTGCAAAAGTACGCGGTAATCGAAAAAAAAACATTCGCGGACGTACGCGGTAATCGGTAGAAAAACATTCGCGAAAACAAGCATTAATTAAAAAAAAACATTCGCAGACGTACGCGGTAATCGGTAGAAAACCATTCGCGAAAACAAGCATTAATTAAAAAAAAACATTTGCAAAAGTACGCGGTAATCGAAAAAAAACATTTGCAAAAGTACGCGGTAATCGAAAAAAAACATTCGCAGACGTACGCGGTAATCGATAAAAAAAACACTCGCGGAACGTGCACTAATTAATACGGAAACACTCGCGGAACGTGCACTAATTAATACGGAAACACTCGCGGAACGTGCACTAATTATTACGGAAACACTCGCGGAACGCACACTGATTAATACGGAAACACTCGCGGAACATCCAGTAAGTTAAGCGTGAACACATTTACTAACCCGGAATGATGTCCACCGTAACCACTGCTGGACACACGTACCACCGGCCGGAACACTGCTATCCACTCGCGAACACACGCGTTACCGAACGATAAAACACTCGCGGAAGCCCGCGGGAACGCGCGCGAACCCGTTACTATACGCGCGATGTGTCAAAATATGTTCGATAACATATTGACATGTTGACGTGCACGGTAAGACGGTCGGACAACAACTGATGTGCTAGGACGTCTTCTCCAAGTTGCGCAGTGTACTTTAGCGCAAAGTGCACTGAAGCATAAATTACCGTTCTTATGGACTTGTTTACTATTCATTTAAATACATTATTTCCTTATTTCTCAGATTTAATAATAATTTATTAAATCTTAATTGTTTATGCAATAAATTATTATAGTACCTACTAGCCTTCATCGTTTTTTTCATTTTTTAATAAGCAAATATAGCAAATTGCTGGTGAAAAATAGAATTCTTTTAGATTTCATGGTACTTAATGAAATACTATCAAATTAGTTAAGAATTTCTTATAATTTTTAAACAATTAGTTAATACTTGCAGTTGCTTTTGTAATAATTTTAATCCTTTATCAGAATTTTAATAATAAATGAAAACAATATTGCGTATAGTGTGTTCTTTTAATAATTATTCAATCTCTTTGGATGATAGATTCTCTAATACCCTTTATATTAAATAATTTATGTAATTTTGATTGCTTTTGCAATAAATAATTGTAATACCGATTACCTGGTATTGTTTAATCATCTTTAATTATGCAAATACGAATGATTCTTAACGCTAAATAAAGGCATTACTATAATACCTTGTATTCAATGGATTGTAATTACATTATCAAAAGTTTTGTATGGTTTTTAGACTATTTATCTTATTTTAAAATTTTATGCGACTCCTTTAATATTTTATTAAATTATTTATAGGAAACATTCAACAGATATCTAGAAGACAATGCTGTTTTACGATTAAAACATATTTCCAGTTGCATTTACCTCTTAATGCTTACATGGTGATACTACTTTATTAATACTTTCGTTGTATTATTTTTCAAGGCTTTTGTGAATTTTCTATTAAGAGGTGGGGTCTTTTGAAAATGAATTTATTATAAAGAATTTGCTCAATTTTCTTTGCAACTGTATAACATATTTTTCAATTCATTGCAAGTATTAAAACTTGAACTACCTTTGTTTTCGCCTTGTTTACTATTCCATGAAATATATGTATAATTTCGTTATTTCTCTTTATTCATCATAATTTCTTGAATTTTCATTGTTTATGTAATAATTTATTGCATTACCAATTAGCCTTCATTGTTTAGTTATTTTTTGATTGGTAAATATAGTCAACTTTCGGCACAAAATAGAATTACTTTTAGTTTCATGGTATTTATTGAATTACAATTAAATTGTGTACAATTTTTAATAATTTTATACATTTAGGCAATGTTTGCGATGGCTTAGGTAGGAGCTTGCATATTTTATTAAAATTTTTATAACAAATCTGAATAATATTGCGTAAAATATGTTCTTTTAACGATTAATCAAGTTTTTCGATGATAAATCGATGATGTCCTTTAAAAACAAATAATTTACTGAATATTATAATTGTTTATACAATGAGTTTTTGCAATTTCCATTGTCCGGTATTATTTAAGTATTTTTAATTTTTTAAATGTAAAAGATTATTAACACTAAACAGAGGTACTTCTAAATTTTCTTGTATTCAATATATTGCAATTAACTTGTTTGAAGTTTTGATAGTTTTTAAACTATCTACCCTATATATTACAGTTCATGTAACATCTTTAATATTTCGTTAGTAAAAAAGAAAAATAATCTGTAAAATTTTATTGATTAAAGGATATTTACTTTTAATATTTGAATAAAGATGATTGGTTATTTGTTGGTTAATCTAAAACGTTATACACCTCTGCTTCCATTATGATTATGATTTTAGTAAAATCGTGAGAAGCTTAAGATTGGAAAAATACATTTCTATTAATAAAACAATTCCAATGCTTACTGTGAAGATAAGTTGTCATTTCTAATCAGTAAAAAGAAATGTGTCTCAACTCTTACCATTTCTATTCATAATTTATAATTCCGCGCAAAGTAATGAACAATTTCGGTTCTACACAATCCTTCCGCATTAGAAATTCAGGATTACTTTCATTTGTTATTTTAAATGTAGAAAGTTACTCAACCTGTGAAATTCGTTACGAAGTGACAAGCCAATTGTATTTTAAAACTAAATATCGCAGGATTATTTATGAACACACTCTTCTAGATAGGAAAAATATAGATAATTTATTGGAAATAAGTATAAAATATTCCATACGCGTTATCGTTCAATTAATTTTTATTAATCGTTATTTTACATTAGCGACGATACAATACATTTACTTATTTCAAGTTCGCGCCGAGTCGTTCTGCGCAGCCGCGGCCGGCTGCTGGTCCGTGACGCCGACTGAGGTCACCCTTTCCGGCGTGGGACGCCATCGCGTACGGACGTTTGACAGGTCGAACGAAACGCGTCACGCATAATCGCCAACCATAAACGCGTTTTTACGGGTTATAGCTTCATGATTTCGCGTAATTTAACCCGTTCGCTACTATTAACGGTCGGGAGTGTTAGATTTTTATTTTTATTTGTTTTTATATCACCGATTCGATACAAATTCAATTCGTCTACAGTATTTCGCGACCGAGAGTGTTAGACTTTTATCTTATTTTTTTTATTAACGAGTGGTGGTTCCTGGATATAGGACTGCATCCTGGATACTACTGATGCTACTGATAATCTACCCGATGCAGGCTATGGGGACCATAGAAGACGCGTGATGCTAATCGCCATACGGTGAGTCACATATTTCATTGTTCCTCCGGTTCCCAATCATGTCGTAGGACGAATGGTCCGAAACGACACGGGAATTGGTTGTATTTTTGCTTATTATTGCGAGCATAGTGACCACGAGTATTTTATTACTCGTGTACATTGATATATTATTTGTCAGGGCTTTCTTGTGTCTCGCGTTTGCATAAATTTACTACATCCATTACTGTTTCATGATTTAATAATTTTACACAACTTCATTGTATTCAGTATTATTATTTGCAATAGAATTTCATATTATCTCGTAATAAAGCTTCGATCTGTTACACGCAAAACCTTTCGAAGGACGTTCGGGCTTGCTTACGTAATGTAAACAAGAAAGCATTTCGCGACGAGCTGGCAGGTGGCATCGAAGCGATAACAGTTGAACATTGTTTTCAATCCTTAGATTCATCGCTTCGATAATCCTACCACTCGAGGGTTTTTTTAACATGTTCATTCAGAGCTTGGAAATATATTTCATGTAGTGAACAGGAAACAGTTTACTTATTTTTTATTAAAATAAATTTCCAAATTACCCAGCTCTGAATACGTACCTTTTCCCTTCCCATTCCTTCAACGTAATAAGATAAATAAAATATGTGAAATAAATAAAGTGAATAAAACAAACAAACCCCTTCCTTGTGTTTTATTATCTTCTTCTCTGAAAAAAGTCTTAGATCGTTAGCTATGTTACTAATTACATTTTTCGCTGGGATTTTTAGCACACATGAAGACGGAAGGTTAGTCATATTTTTGTGTTCAATTATTATGTGTAGTGCTGGCCGTTTTAGCATCCATTGTTATACATATCAATTTTTTAAACTCGGTATTTCAATTTCGTCGTTCGGTGTCGAATTGCAATATTTTCTTCGTACATATTCGTTATTCCTCGGTGTCAAACTTCGAATGCTTGAACGGCGGCCCCTACATGTAATAGGCTAGCAAATTATTCATGATACAAACTCCACTTTAAATTCAAAATATTGTTTTTTGTCAGCTCAAAATTAAGTAAATGTTTGAATCTTCAATTTAAATACATATTTTTTATACAAATTTACAAGTAAGCAATTCAGGAGATTTAATTTACTTCGAAAATTTTCATTCAGATATTATAGTCTTGAATTTAGTAATAATATCTATAAATTAAAAATTTATTAATTAGTGTTTCTTTGGATTCTTTATTCGATCTGCTGTTCTTTCGAAGTTGTTTAGTCCGGAAGCTTTTTTTTTAACGCACGTAGGGAATAGTCGAACATTCATAAAGAAATTGTGGATGTTTATGCAAATTAATATTTTTATTAGTACAGTTAGAAGAATTTTTTAAATAAAAATTTATATCTTGCATATTGAGTGTATTTCGTGCTTCTACATTTATTTAAATTAATTGTATAAACATCTATGGTTTAATATCGAGTTGCTGCAAATGTTTTGTCGAATTCATTCTCATCTGCTTGCCGAAGAAGAAGGAAATCTACAGATGTATCTTCGAAAAGGCCCGACATATTGTCATGAAGAGGGCTGCAACGTAATGGTTTTCCATATTAGAATAGGCATTCTATTTTACGATGGACTACCATTCTTTACGTTACTTTATCACTATGCTCGCTATTTGTCTGTTGTACACTATGATCAAAGATCGAGAAGTACTAACACAAATGTCGTTCCCAAATAAAATGTAATATTATTTTGCACAAATAGTTTCGAATTTCGAATTTCTAATTAATTAAAATATTACTTTGTACTTCTTGATCATTTGGGTCATTTATTGTTTAATACGAACGGTAAGTCTTTTTTTATCGTTTTCACTTTCACTTTCGAGAACACATTAGGTGTTTCATGTAATATTTAAATCATAATTACGAATATTCAATTTTTAACTAAAACTGCAAGCTTATTAAATTGGTGTTGCAAATTAATACAGCCTCTCAAGTTTTCTGATATGAATATTTTACTTTATCTAATATTTCAAACTTATTAAATTACTGTCTTGCATCGTTAGAGGCTCTCGGATATGTTCCCGAATTTCTTTTTTGAAAATTGTCACTTTATTTTGGAAATGCAATGGTTTTGACAAATACTTAAGCTGTCTCTGTTATCATCCAAAGAATTATAATATTATTGGATCAAAATACATTAATTTTAATTCCAACATTAAAATCCTTAATTTATAAGTAGTAACCAATTTTTAATTCCAACGTTTTAATTTAAAGAATTTTTAACTCATTAATTAGTATAAGTACTCCTTTGGGTACTTCGCAAGATCTGTTAGTCTTCTCAGAGTTTAGTTTTTCGGAAGCTCTTTTTTAACGAACGTAGGGAATATTCAAACATTTTTAAGTGAACATGTAGTTTAGGAAAATTTATAATTTCACGAACTATGTTAAAAAACTGGAATCCGAACACAGTAAAAAATATTTAAATGCTACAACCTATTAATTAGTTTTAATATTTCATATATTTTACGTATTGCATTTTCTATATCGTATTCGTTTGGGTTTTCCATAGATGTTTCCCTCGATGAAGAAGTCTCAAAGAGGCCTGCCAGAAGAACTCGAAAATTAGTACCGCGAATTAGAATAATTTGTAGGTTTTGCCCACCGTTTTCTTTCGCTTTTCAGAGAGTTTCGAATATAGTCAGTGAATAGGTTCTACCAATTTAGGACTTAGGGAAAGTAGGATCTACGAGGGAAGGGTTTAGGGGTTTACAAATTAGAGAGTTTAGAATAGGGGGTTAAAGGGTAGGGAGTATCTAGATTGAAACCCTCCGTTTAGGCGGAGTTTGGTTTAGTAAAGTAGTAGTCTGTATGTACCTTTAAATTTGGTACCTTTTGTCCAGTTGTCAGCGTGGCCGTGGCGCGTATATACTCTCAGGGCCCTCCGTTCACGCGGAGCTTGTTTGTTGAAAGGTCACAGCCACGTTGCATTCGAGTCATTTTTTATTTGTTAGGGGTACCGGGGGTGGGTTTCGCGGTCGTGACGTTGGGGGTACGCGGTCGTAACGTTGGGGTACGCGGTCGTAACGTTCGCGGTACGCGGTTTAAGGGATGGATTCAAACCTTCCGTTCACGCGGAGTTTGGTTTAGTGAAGTAGTAGTCTGTAAGTACCTTTAAATTTGGTACCTTTTGCCCAGCAGTCAGCGTGGCCGTGGCGCGTATATACTCTCAGGGCCCTCCGTTCACGCGGAGCTTGTTTGTTGAAAGGTCACAGCCACGTTGCATTCGGGTGCTTTTTTATTTGCTAGCGTATTCCGGGGGTGGGTTTCGCGGTCGTAGGGTTGGGGGTATACGGTATATGGGGGAGCGGGGTGGGAGCAAACCCTCCGTTTATGCGGAGTTTGGTCCAGTTGTTCAATTCTGTACATTTTGGTACATTCAGCCCGGGGGCCAGTCTGTTTCTAGCGCGTATATACACTCAGGGCCCTCCGTTACCGCGGAGCTTGTTTCGTTGAAAGGTTATAACCAGGCTGGACTCGGACTTTTTTGGTTAGGTTATCGCGCGCGAGGGTTGTGGGAGTGGTGGGTTTAGGGAATTCGGTGAGCAGGCGCGCGTGGGGTTCTGTGGGTGTAGAGTCAAGGGGTATTAGTAGGGCGAAGGTATAGCGATAATCGGTGTAGGAATACGGCACACCAACCAATCGGTGTGGGTTGTAGGTGTAGAACCCGGTGCGTTTTTTGCTAGGGGTGTGGGACGAGGGTGCATCGCGTTTAAGGGGTTTGTGGGTTTTGAGTCGAATGGGTAGCGGTTAGGATCGCGTTTAAGGGTAAGCGGTTTCGTGCGTGTTAGGTTCCGTGTATCAGGGGGTAATAGCATAAGGGTGGGGGTTTTGCGGGTATTCGGGTCTTCGGTGGCGCGGAAAACGGATTGTGGGTTCAAACCCTCCGTTCACCCGGAGTGGGTTCAAACCATCCGTTCACACGGAGTTTGGTTTAGTAGAGTAGTCTTATAGTACTTTATAGTACTTTCCATTAGATAATCGATGTGGCCGTGATGCGACCCCACCGCCGGGGGCCGTCGTGCAGAGGCGTGATCCTTCCAGCATTTCAGGGTCCTCCGTTCACGCGGAGCTTGAGTGCGTTTTAGCGTTATAGCCACGTTGAATTGGGGTGCTTTTTTATTTGCTTTTGTATTTGCTAACGGTTTCCGGGGGTTGGTAAAGGGGCCGTAGGGGGGTGGGGGGGTACGGTAGGGTGGGGGGTGGGTGCAAACCCTCCGTTTATGCGGAGTTTGGTCCAGTTGTTCAATTCTGTACATTTTGGTACATTCAGTCCGGGGGCCAGTCTGTTTCTAGCGCGTATATACACTCAGGGCCCTCCGTTAACGCGGAGCTTGTTTCGTTGAAAGGTTATAACCAGGCTGGACTCGGGCTTTTTTGGTTAGGGTAACGGGTGTGGGCCGTGGGAGTGGTGGGTTTAGGAAATTCGGTGAGCAGGCGCGCGTGGGGTTCTATGGGTGTAGAGGTGTTAGAATCTCGTTTGAGGGTAAGCGGTTTTGTTCGTGTTGGGTTTCGGAGATCAGGGGTAATATTATAAGGGTGAGAGGTTTTGCGGGTGCGCGTTCCGGGGATTAGAGTAATAGTATAAGGGTGAGGGGTTTTTTGGGTATTCGGGTCTTGGGTGCTGGGGTAAAACTACAGGGGAAGGGGGTGCTGGGTTGGGGGGCAGGGTGGGTGGGTCTCGAAGTGCAGTCACCTCCTCGTGGTGAGACCTGGAAATTGGTGCTGGTTTTCCGTTGAGTAATCAGTGGAATACCATACCAAGCTAAGAACTGCGCAAAAAATTTATGGTTCAATTAATTTTGAATAAAACTTCTAATCTGCAATTTGTTGGACATCTAATAATTTTAAAATAAAGATAAGGTAAGTATAGCGCGGTTGTACAGTACTATTGTTCAACATATAGAGAACATTAAGTTGTATTATCGTGTTATGCGATAAACTGTTTGATTGAAATATGCACGCTTTTATATGCGTTGCATACCTTACAGATAATTTTCTAATAATATAATTTTCAAATCGCAAAAAATACTTTTCGGGAGTAATTTAGTATCGTAAAAGTTTGCGCCGTGACATTTTGTAACCCGTAATAATAGTTGCAACTATTCTTTTTCGATTTATAAATTTTATCACACATTTGAATGGTTAATATTGAATATAAAAATAAATATTGTTACAGAACTCGTGTGGACCTGGAAATGAAGAACTGGACAACTCCCAGCATTGGAAATCTCAAGAAGAAATTAAACACATATTGCAAAATCAGATTATTTATTGCAAAATTATTTTATACAATGTATTTTACAAAAATCATAATAAATGAGATTAACTTAACAGTATTACAATGCTTTATCATTTATTCCTCCTCCTATGTTATCTAACATAATAATAAATAATATCCTGCAAAAATTAAAAATAATGTTCGAAAAAAGTAGTAAGAAACGCGAAAAAATAAAAAAAGTAACGAAGTCTGTTGAAAAATTTCGAGAGTTCGAAAGCGTGGGAAATCCGTGCACCTCCTTGAATGTCATGTTCTCCTGATACAAAATCTCGATTTTCGGAGCACAGTCCGGTTGCGATTCAAAAATTCCGCGCTCGAGAAATTCCAAGAAATGACGTCACGTTCCGAGAAATCGGGAGGTTCTGAGAAATGACGTCACGTTCCGAGAAATCGCGAAATTCCGAGAAATGACGTCACGTTCCGAGAAATCGGGAGGCTCCGAGAAATGACGTCACGTTCCGAGAAGTCGCGAAATTCCGAGAAATGACGTCACGTCCGAGAAATGACGTCACGTTCCAAGAAAAATATTCCGTGCCACCTCCTCGGTTGTTCTGTTCTCCTGATATAAAATCGAGATTTTCGGAGCTAAATTTGAACTGAATTTGAAGCGCGAATCTGAAATCGAAAGCGCGGGAAACTTGTGCGACCTCCTTGCATGTCATGTTCTCCTGATACAAAACTTCACTGAACCTGTTACGCTTCAAATTTAGCTCCGAAAATCTCGATTTTGTATCAGGAGAACAGAACAACCGAGGAGGTGGCACGGAATATTTTTCTTGGAACGTGACGTCATTTCTCGGAGCCTCGCGATTTCTCGGAACGTGACGTCATTTCTCGGAGCCTCGCGATTTCTCGGAACGTGACGTCATTTCTCGGAACCTCCCGATTTCTCGGAACGTGACGTCATTTCTTGGAATTTCTCGAGCGCGGAATTTTTGAATCGCAACCGGACTTTGCTCCGAAAATCGAGATTTTGTATCAGGAGAACATGACAACCAAGGAGGTGGCACGGAATATTTTTCTTAAAACTTCGTGATTTCTCGGAATTTTTCAACAGATTTCATTACTTTTTTTATTTTTTCGCGGTTCTTACTAGTTTTCTCGAATTTTATTTTTAAATTTTGCAGAACATTATTTATTAATATCTTAGATAAGATAGGAGAGGGAATAAATGATGAAGCATTGTAATACTGTTAAGTTAATCTAATTTATTACGATTATTGTAAAATACATTGTATAAAATAATTTTACAATAAATAATCTGATTTTGCAATATGTGTGTAATTTCTTCTGGAGATTTCCGGTGCTGGGAGTTGTCCCGCTGTTCATTTCCAGGTCCAGACGCGTTCTGTAACAATATTTATTTTTATATTCAATATTAACCATTCAAATGTGTGATAAAATTTATAAATCGAAAACCAATAGTTGCAACTATTACTACGAGTTTCAAAATGTCACGGCGCAAACTTTTAAGATACTAAATTACTCCCGAAATTTATTTTTTGCGATTTGAAAATTATATTATTAGAAAATTATCTGTAAAGGTATGCAACGCATATAAAACTGTGTATATTTCAATCAAACAGTTTATCGCATAACACGATAATACAACTTAATGTTCTCTATATGTTGAATAATAGGACTGCAAAACCGCGCTATACTTACTTTATCTTTATTTTAAAATTATTAAATGTCCAACAAATTATAGATGAGGAGTTTTGTTCAAAATTAATTGAACCATAGTTAAAAGGTAGATACAACTTGGAATTATAGAAATAGCAGCTATAAAAGTTATGAAATTAATTTACAAATGTTATATCGTACCACTTTATTTCTTTTTTAATTATTGCTTTACCTGTTTTACACATTGCAGTTCAATAAATGTATACGTACAGACACATACGGTTAAGCATTAGTAACTTATAGTGGCATACAATAATTATACAATTTATGTATTTGCAATATATAAAATCAGTTTTAAATTTTCAACATATCAAATACATTTTAATCACGTTAACAGGGCCATCTCTCCAAAAAGTGTCCAAACTGGTGTCAAACATTTATCGACAAGTAAACAAAAGTGGTAACTGACTTTGATGAGGCCTGCCACCTATCAAAGAAACCCGCAAACAACTCGCAAATTTTTTCAATAATAAAAAGAGGCAGTGAAGAAAGACACTGTTGCTCCACCTACACGGTGAATAAACGAACTACTTCGGTAACAGTTTCAACGGTTCATCAATAGATGGAGCCAGAAACTAAAGTTACTTATTTTAAGCGCGAAAATTTAAAATCACTTTCTTGGTTCACCTTTTTACTTAATTCTCATTTCTACAAAGTCTCACTTGCTTTTGATACCATATGATTAATCTCTAGTTACAGAGATCTTTACCTTTAATTTGAGCCGACAATCATATAAATAGCTTGTCATTAAGTAGAGAAATTTTAATATTTTTGCTGGATTGTAAGTGACAGGTAGACGAAAATTAGTTCCACCCGTTCACCGGTATGTGGTGATAGTGTTTCAGTGTCCACAAAATCGATCAAACCGACAGTTTGCAAAAATATATATTTGCAGCGTTTACTCAGGAATTCTAACGCGTGTACCTTCTTTTCTAGGCCTCATATTATTTATTTATGTGGATTTTGTTACGATTCAGTTCATTTAAACGAATTTCTTAAATTTACATACCGTATGCAGTGTGTAAACCTAAAGATCGGCCGAAATGAAACGGCTGATTCTATGATGATTCTTTCAACGAGCAATAAATCCATGTAATAAACGTGATATTGATGTCCAACAAATTGCAGATTAGAAGTTTTATTCAAAATTAATTGAATCATAAATTTTTTGCGCAGTTCTTAGCTTGGTATGGTATTCCACTGATTACTCAACGGAAAACCAGCACCAATTCAGCTCGTGTTTTTTGATTAAAATGTGCAAGTTCAAGAATGATTAGAGGTTTCATTTTAATCGTTAAAGTAATAATTGGGCTATTTCAGGCAATAGAATTAAAAGTTTCTTAACTAAGGCTAAAAAGTTGATAATAATTTCTTCAGTAGCTTACATCCTGTGATCGATAGTGTACGTCAAATAAGATTTTATTCAAACGATCTGTTTTAATAAACGAACCTCATAAATTTTAATAGGGGTAGAGTGTAGTTTCTGGGAAATAGGAAGCATATTTAAACGTTTAGAGACGTAAAATGTTTTTTCTTTCCAATTTGCGAGTAATTACGGCATTAATAATTACGTCATATACAATCTATGCCGTAAAGGTGTTTTCTTAAAAAATTATATATAAATCAATATAGCATATAATACCATATATTATAATTATAAGTAAATCCATCTAGAATTTATATGAGGAAGAAATATGGGTTCTATAACATGCGAGATATGAAAAAATGTTCATGAACTTTAGCTGTCAATGCCTTTTTTCTTGAGTTGAATAGTTCATCGATTTGTGGACATCGGTACACTATAACTACCTAGCGGTGAAAAGGTGGTACTAAACGCTCTTATGCTAGTTACACATATACGGTTATATGTTTAAATCCCTCCGCGTTCAAGTCATCTTACTGTACCTTTTACATCTCAAATCAAAGACCAGATGCTTGCAATTATTCTCTATACAATTTTGCTCGAATTTTCCTCCTTATTTACTAATTAAAAGCGTTTATCGGGAATCACTGTCATTTCAGTTCATGTTGTGCCATCTAGTAGTTCTAGCAGGTACTGTTTTAGCATGTGATTTTTGTTATCATAATAAAAGTCCTAACAAAATTGATATGAAAGGAATGTGTGTCGTAATCAAAAAGAAATATGAAAAAAGGTCTTTAGTTAGATTCTAATAATAATTTTGCGAGGCTTTTCATTCTAAAAGCGACAGCTGCAGTATTTATAGTAAGTACTTACATGTACATTCTGGTGGATAGTGTCATCACTTACGCAAACGAGAAATTGAGATAAAATGATGTACAAGGTAATTAGTGATGACAGCTCTTTGATTTAAGACACGTGTAATTAAGAAATTTAATTTAAAAGTTAAGGGATTCAAAATTATCTCTATTACTATGATTGGTATACGGCCGATTAGTATCATCTTTTATCGCTAGATGGTTATAGTGTTTCGATGTCCATCTATTGATCAAATATTCAATTCATAAAAAATCGCATTTACCACCAAAACTCGCCATCATTTTGGTGTAGTTTCCTTTTGTTAGATCCCATACTTCTCTTTCATATCAATTTTGTTATAATATTCATTATTATAACTGAAAATACAAATGAGCTAGTACTCACAGCAACCGCTAGATGGCGCCACAATGCCCGAAATAATAGGTGATTATAATAAACGCTTTTAAATTACAAACGAGGTGAAAAATTGGTACAAAATTCAATAAAGAGTAATTGTGATGCTCTGTTCTTTATTTTGATTCCTTCAATGTTCAAAAATATTACCTATAAGCTGAGAAATTTTAATATACATTCTTTCCGTATAATCTGTTTATAGTTGATTAGTACCACCCTTTCACCGCTACGTGGTGATAGTGTTTCGATGTCCATAAACTGATCTAATTTCCAATTTGTGAAAAAATGGATTTACAGCCAAAACTTCTTAATATTTTTGTGTGCTTCTTTTTCGTTTGCGCACAGACTTCGCTCTAATATTATTTTCGTTACGATATTCATTATAATAATGAAAATTGCAACTCGGATATTGGTCTTGGAAACCGCGTGATGGCTTCCGAATGTGAATAACACGTTAGTTCGCTCTAATGACTTTTAATCAACAAATGGGACAAGAAATTGGTACAAAATTAATTAGGGATTAATTGCACAGCCCTATTCTTTAATTTGAGACGTGGAAAGTTCAAAAATAGACCCTGTAGCTTGCGAAATTTGAATATACATTCAACGCGTTTCAATCGTACCGTTTTTAGATTCATCTCGTCATCATAGATGTTCTACGTTTCTGAACGATAAAAAATATGAATACTTCGAGAATTCACGTATCTCTTGCGTAAGAGAATTTATTCAAGATTAAATTCGCCGCTTTAGTCAATCTTTACATGTATTTTTTAAATTTTAAGACGGAGGGTGATGCATACTGTCTGTCTGACCTAAAATGCTTGACTTTCACTTCTTATTACAATAAACGCAATCATTTGCTTTTGTGTTCTATTCGTACCGTCGTGGATTGACTTTGTAATGCTGATGGGCTCAAGTTAGGTCGAGTTTGGTTCGAGTTGAAGCCTGAATTCCTACAACCCCGGGAATTCCAGAGCAATGGAATGTTTTTTCGAACGTTAAAGTGATAAAATGGATAAATCGATGCAGTTTTCTTCACCAGGCCGACTGTAACTAATTATTGTGTTAGATTGAATGGTTGATTCTCACTTTTTATGGTAGTAAACGCTACCATTTGTTTCTGTATTCCAATAGGCACTGTCGTGGGTTGACTTTGTAATGCTGATGGGCTCAAGTTAGGTCGAGTTTGGTTCGAGTTGAAGCCTGAATTCCTACAACCCCGGGAATTCCAGAGCAATGGAATGTTTTTTCGAACGTTAAATTGATAAAGTGGATAAATCGATGCAGTTTTCTTTACCAGGCCAAATGTAACTAATTATTGTGATAGATTTCACTTCTTATGGCAGTAAACGCTACCATTTGTTCCTGAGTTCTATTGGCACTGTCGTGGGTTGACTCTGAAATGCTGATGGGCTTAAGTTAGGTCGGGTTAGGTTCGAGTTGAAGCCTGAATTCCTACAAACGCAGAAATTTCAGGGCAATGGAATGTTTTTTTCGAACGTTAAAGTGGTAAAGTGGACAAACCGACGTAGTTTCTTTCATCAGGCCGACTGTAACTAATTATTGTGTTAGATTCGATCGGAAGTTGTTCGATAAATCGCAGAATGTTCGTAGCTTTGACCGACTTGATAGAGTAGTTTCAGCTGCGAGAGCAGTTGGCTGGTTCTCTCGAACGCGCTATCCCCCTAACCCATCAATCTCGGTTATGCGTTATCAATAAATTGCAGCATTATTGCGAGATTATGGTCTGATGTAATCGTGCTGCAACATCCTGACGCGATGACATAATTCTATTGTCGTTGGTGGTACATTTGCGTACGTTTACAGGTGAATGATAAAATTCCGCCGATAGGGGTAAACTGGTACGGTTGTTCGCCTCCCAGCCTGTTTTTGCAACTATTTTAGAAATAGAAAGATAATCAGAAATAACTTGCTTTATGTCTCTTTTAACGAACATACTTGCGTTTCTTGTCTTTTTTTGCGTTAGATGCACTTACTGTTTGGCCATTTAACATAATATTTCGATTACAATGAGTAACTAAGTAGTATTGCTTCTGAAATATGCTCGTATACCGTGACAATCAATCCAAAACGATTAAAAATGGATCCACAACTGGATTCATTAGGATTACGTGTGTTTTCACTATGCAATTTCTCAAAGACCCAATAACCGTACCCTTTACCCCAAATGTCCATAGTTTTCAGTTAGAAGGTTTAATTTTCATTCGACTTCGAATCAAATCTTATTCTGTGTGGTTAGGACCTTATTATGTGTATTTACACTATGCAATTTCTCAAAGACCCAATAACCGTACCCTTTACCCCAAATGTCCATAGTTTTCAGTTAGAAGGTTCAATTTTCATTCGACTTCGAATCAAATCTTATTCTGTGTGGTTAGGACCTTATTATGTGTGTTTACAGTATGCAATTTCTCAAAGATCCAATAATCGTACCCTTTACCCCAAATATCTATAGTTTTCAGTTAGAAGGTTTAATTTTCATTCGCCTTCGAATCAAATCTTATTCTGTGTGGTTAGGACCTTATTATGTGTATTTACACTATGCAATTTCTCAAAGACCCAATAACCGTACCCTTTACCCCAAATGTCCATAGTTTTCAGTTAGAAGGTTCAATTTTCATTCGACTTCGAATCAAATCTTATTCTGTGTGGTTAGGACCTTATTATGTGTGTTTACAGTATGCAATTTCTCAAAGATCCAATAATCGTACCCTTTACCCCAAATATCTATAGTTTTCAGTTAGAAGGTTTAATTTTCATTCGCCTTCGAATGAAATTTTGTACTTTTTTCTTTCGCATTCAGAGATTATAGCTGCGAGTATTCCAATAAACGGTCGGCGAACGGTTGTTCTCCTGAATTCCGAAATCGTCCAGCAGGTTAACTCGGGTCAATCCGAGTTCATTCCGCTTTACAGCATCCGTATCTTCGTGAAATGCGTTATCAACGAAGCAAACAGTCACGGCGTGACCTCTGACGCAAGCGGATCGCATAATCTCGTCGGGGAGCGCACCGTTCAGCCAATGAAGTTTCGCGAAAACAATTTGCAATTTGCATACTGCACGGGAGCAAACTCGAAACGGGACTTGAAAGATACGCAGCAGCGGACCAAACCTTGATACTCAGCGATAAGCGACGAGTATACACGTCTTTCATCGACGTTTTTCGATTAACCCTTTGCGGACGAGTGTCGGATATATCCGCCCAACTCTCGCGCTGCGGCTGGCGTTTGTCTGTCGTAAACGACATGTTAGTAATATTTAAAAGTTTTATGGTCCGAAGAAAGGTTTGCCTATGCCTGATGACGGTTCTGGGATAAGTGCCGTGTGGTTCATCACAGTCCTCTTTCCTGAAGGCTGCATAGCCTTCCCCACTCCGTGGCCAGATCCTACAGGACAAAGGTCCTTTCCTTTTGGAAACAACGCAACAATACATCCCTAGGCGCCCGATGGCTGCACGCCTTCGAGGCGCCAGCCGTCAAGTGGCGCTTTGGGGTTGCATTCATACTTTGTTACATGTTCTCTCGCTAGGCACACCAGATACCCAGTTATAAATCGGTCACTCGCCTAAATTACGGTCTAGGCCCTTTTTCAGCGACCACCCAAAATGCGGTGTCGCTAACAGACACGTATAAGATACGCATGGGTATACTAGCCTAAGAAGTCAAGTTGGCCTAAATTTGTTTGTTTATGATTGTGTTAGATTTTATGAAAAACTTATTTAAATACAGCTTTAGTTTTTATAACACAAACGCGCGACGTGACTATTTTCTTTACTGCTCCGTCCGCAAAGGGTTAAACGTTCTTCGAGCTCGCTGATATCGAGAACGAGCTTTTCAGTTTCTCATCGTTAACACTTTCGGGATCTATGATCCAGCAAATGGTTCGTGCGATCAGCTGCCTGTTTTATGAAAGCAACACGAGGATCACGTATACGCGTTAGTGTTATCAGTATCAGGGTTAGAAACACGAAACGTAGAATGATCTTATTATTACTGTACGATAAGGTGTATGAAAAATAAAATTTGTATTTTAAGAATTGTTAATCTTCAATAAATAAAAAGAATTTGTTCGAAAATTGCAATGGTTGTTTATTCTGTTTACTTATTTACACTTTGTAAATATATATGCTATTAACAATTTGTTTTTAACAGCTTTTTAAAGAAAGTAATTCTAAGATCAATTCAGAGATGTTCCGCAATCAAGATCACCGATAAATCAAACACATTTCCGGTTATTGTGGATTGTTTTATGGTACAATTCAGTGAAACGTCGGTTATCTGAATTAATTGGAGGACAGATCCGTTCGGATAAACGGTTTTTCGAATCATCGATCTGAAGAGGTCTAATTTTTGATTGTAAACAATTTTTAAATACAAATATTTTCAACGTGAAAGAATAAATACACGATAAGAAAAACTCAGTATAAAAATAAAAAATTTTTTCGCGATACGTCTTAAATACGTACACGCGTGACCAAGCACATGTTCGTATAATCCAAGTTTTTTGTTGGCTTAAGAATGTTTAAGAGGTACATACATAATAGGTAAAGTTTCTGTCGTTATGTATTGGATGGTAAAAGTATACAGGATTTACTATTCCCAAATTTTTCTCGTTACCATAAGGATTATTTAACATGTTCCGTGCTACGTGTGGCGTATACGTTCCACCATTGGGTTCCAACCTCCGTTCAAAGCCATTGGGTGGGTGTTCTCATTGTAAAATGAAGAATTAAAAAAGAATTTTAACTATGGTTTTGTGCTATTGAAAAATCATAAGGTGTGCCTAGGTCAAAAACATTATTTAACCCCTTACACTATTTTAACGACACTGACTCGTGATGAAAATTTTAGGCCAAACATGGATATCATGAGTCGGACTCGTTGTTCAGTTCCAGACCAAACACGAATATCACGAGCTTGACTCGTACTCGACATTTCAGGCCGAACATGAATATCACGAGTCTGACTCGTGGTCTTAATTTCGGGCAAAATTGATATTTAATTGTTTATTTATATTGTGTCTTTCAGTTTTAGGTTTGATATTAGTGAGATAATCAGAAAACTTATTTGAGTTCAAATACTACTACCGCGGATTTGCTTGTACATATTTTTATTTCGTTATTAATTAATTATATTATTATTACTTATTCAGAATTTGTTTTAATCTTATGTGATAATTAAAGTATATATAAAAGTTTTTGATTCAAATTCATTTGAATTTCACAAGAGTTTCATCGCGTGGATAAGATGGGTCTCAAGTTTGGGCACGCGCGCTCCACCGCTCGTCTTTCACCGCGACAATTGAAGCAGCCGCGTTTGGCTTGACTTTTTCCGAGGTTTCGAATAGTGCAAGGGGTTAATCGTGAAAGTGTGGTTCGTATGCACCCCACGCGACCTGAACGGGAAGTCTTCAAAAAATGATCCGGCACGGAACGTGTTAATCATAGCTCATAGACGTGAGTTATGGCAGCGTACGCTTCGGTATGCGATCTTTGTTCTCGTAGAAGGAGACGCCTGCGTTATTTATCGGTGGCCCACTTCGAGGGAATTCTTTGAGAAACGAACAAAGTAACGATTCATCACGGGTACATGCACATTCTTCCGTTATTCTAATATTCGCGTATCGCTCCATAGATACCGAATGCATTAACGTTGTTAAACTTCCTGTCGGTTGAAAACATTTGGATCGAACGCGAATTGTTAGTCGAAGCCACTTGGATTCCACAAAACCGGTATTTCATTCACATTTTCCGCCGCTATGTTACCGATTACGGTAAAAAACTTAATGATCCGGCTGTCAAGTGTACGATTACGGAAACAATTTCTTCCTTAAGCTGTTCGACACAAACTGATAGCGGAAAATGTGAATCGATAAGCATAATTCTTAGCTGAAAATCAACCGAAACGAACGAACGTTCTTAAGAAAAAGAATCTTCGATCTGATATAAATCATAGTGAATTCTAAAAAGGGTCTGGGATACAGAACACAAATTTGATGGTGCGTCGTATTACGCTGAGCTTAACCCATTGACTGCCAGCTACGAGATATCTCGCAGTGTGTGCTGCTAGTTTAGATTTGAGTTAGCAATTATTATAAAGGATGAATGAAAAAAATATACAGTGTAGAGAACGTATTAATTAGCAATTTTTATTAAAAACTATTAAAATTTTAGCTTACAATATTATATCCGTAACTTTACATTATTATATTTTTACAAAATATAATAAAAATAATTATAAAAATATAATGAAACTTCTTTGAATGAAAATTAATACTATCTAGGAATAGTCAAATATTCGATGTACCCATAGATTGAGACCCACTGATCTAATGTACACTATCGAATTTACATAAGCGTTGGCGTACAACTATTTCATGAAAATTCGAAAACAATTCCTTGAAAATGAGAAAAATAAAATTTCCACAGAAAAGTTGAAGAAATGGTAGCGATTTAATTAGCATCCCGTTTGTTTTTCCGCTTCTGCCGATGTACATTAGATTTTTATCGATTTACGACGGATAACGATCTGTGGAGGCTTGTCTCTTCTGTTATCAGCGGATTAGTCTCTCTGATACTTGTTATCACGCGTCTATCGATAGTGTCCACGTGCAGCACGTGTACCCGTACACATTTCCCTCTGAAGCTGACTCGTTATATTTTTGCCATCGTCTTGGATCCCGTGCGCGGATCTCCGTGATCCATCGATCTGATCTTACACGACGAACAGCCAGAAAATTGGGGGAATCGTTTGTCGAATTAGCAAACTTGCGAAACACAAAACAGCTGGGCGAATCGTGAACGTTTCATGATCACACAAACCGATGTACGTGCAAACAAAAGTCTGTGTTTTCATCGATCAAGAACATTCGAGCATGAAATCACTAAAATACCCGTGCAGATTGCAATCAGACAGCTTGGAAATTTATTTTACGATAATGTCGCCAGAGGGATCTTGATTACGATTTTTAAAAAATTTCCACAGCGGTACCGTTGAGTTTTTGTAGTATACGCACGTATAACTTGAGAGGACAATTTTTACGAATATTTTCTGTTTTTTTTTTTTAAGATCGTTTAATTTCCGGTTGTAAAATTTTGGGAGAACGATGGAGGTTTGTCGTAATCCAGGCTCCCGTTTGGTCCACGAAGGAAATCAGGCCTTATTTGACGATTTACAGACGGGATCGATGACTGGAATCGTTCACATTCACATTTATCACGAACAACGATAACGATGAAAGCGGTCGTGAAACTTTCCACGAGAAATTCCGATCGAAACGGAAGAAAATTGAGCACGGGATCTTGACGGGAACAAATGGGAAGATAGAGTTGAATTTGAGCTTGCTATAAAAAGAAAGGACTAACCGATCGATAATTAGGCGTCTTAAAGGGAAACTGATTCTGTACAGCGACCACGATGGGAACAGACGGAGATGATGCGAAAACGAGTCTGTAGATTGCTTCGTTAATGAAAAAAAGGACGAGCATAAGTGGCTTTAGTCTCGTTTGTCAGTCACGATGCCAATGCCAGGCGATTATTATACGCAAGGTCAGCTTGCTTTGCATGAAACTATCAATAGTTGTGCGAGTTTCAACGTCTCTCACCGCGAACGAACCGTTTAATCGCACTATTTTTAAGATCTGTTTACGAAGTACAGTTCCAAAATTATCTTTCCCGAACTTTGATCTTCGTTTAACCGAATTTCCATTGAAACCGTTGAAACGGATTTATAGGGTTCAAAGGGAATTCGTTTTATGGTCCAAATCAATTTTAAGGAATTTGTTTACGAGTTGTTTAATCGTTGGAGCTTGACAAAAGGAAAATATTAAGAGATGTTTGGCTGCGCAAATTTCGATTTTAATTCCAAATTTTTTCCATCACGGTAGGAGGAGTTCACGTGAATTGTATTTCTTACATGTTTCCGTTGAGTAAGCAACTTATCTGATTACACAGTTAATCGGGACGCAAATATTGTCTCGCGTTGTTGCAAATATTAGGTGGCAAGCTCTTCTGACATTCAGAAGAGTGCGTAGCTGGGAGTATCTCTTTTACGTGGAATTCCGATCTCAGTTTCGAGAAATATGACTGTAAAGCATCTCAGATAAGCTCCCCGTTCGCTGTTTTGACGAAGATTAGAAAAATCTGACGTCGAGTTCGCACGAAATCGGCGGAACTCGCAGAAACTACGAAGGATTCGAGCTTGACGACCGAAAGCGTGATCCGAATCGCACGTGTTTGCGTTATCATTCGTGTTTGTGAATGATAATATTATCGTAACTCGTGAAACGCTTGTCCACGCGATGGTAGGCAAGCTTTTATCGTGCAGCCTCGTAATTGGACAGCCGTTTAATCACGACGCAACGATGCTCGGGTGCCGAACAAAATTGCTAATCATGAACCGTATTAGATTCGGAAATTTTACACAGCTTTCGAGATCTTTGTGGATAATGAGATTTTTTGAACCCTTCTTTTGAAGCCGAGGAAATCAACAAACCCGAGAGAACTCATGATAATTTATACTTCGTGGAAGATGCCTCGTTCTCAAATTCTTTTATTTACCTTACGCAAAGAGATTCCATAGGTACAATAAACAAGAATCAGCTGGATCTGTAAATTACAATCAAATCCTTCAAAGAAAAAAAAAAAGAAATCAAAAAGCACAGACACTTTGAACATGATCGTGTTAACGGATAATTAGAAGAATTTATCCAGAATCTTGATAAACATCCTTTGAATAACATGAAATTCGATGATAGCAAGTTGCTTTATGTAACACGATAACGACACGATAATAACAATACCAATCGATCGCGATTCCATAGAGCACAGCTCGTCATTGTTATTCGGTGCAACATATCTGGCGTCCTAGTTCTTCTGATCTCGCTTAACGATGTCTACGATTCTACCATTCGCTATTTTTGCGTTTAACGTTCGCGGTTTAACCGCGAGATAATTCAATTTCGTCGTTTCTATTAACGATTATACTGCTGTTATACTGCTATTATTGTCGCGACGATACAAGATGATTCTATTACGCACCTGTTTCTCTCATGGTTCGCCAAAGCTCATTCTATTTCGGACTTCCGGCTCATTCTACCGTTTAAAATTCTATCGATGATATCTCGAGCAGACATAGAATGCTCGATTTCGCTACAGTTTTGTTAGTAATAGCAATGTTTATCGCCTGCTAGTTTTTATTCATTATCTAACGCGACAATGGAACCTTTGTAATCGATCTCTTCCGGCTTCCTCGTTCGTCGTTGCATAATCTTGCCTCGCACTTTTAGCACGTTCGCTGCGCCATTTCGTTTCTCAGTTAAAAAAAGAGAAACGACAGAAGAAACGTTTAACGGTAAAGTTCCGTCTGAAGCATACGAAAATGTAATACCTATATACATCTGTTCCCGCTCGTTTCTCTGTCTAAATCTAAATTATCTCTTTCTCTTTCTAAATCTCTGCCCCTCTGTTTAACAAGTCGCGCGTCGTAGACGCTAAAAATAAGCCGTGCCAAAAAATACTCGGCGAACCATTTCTCGCTCTCTGCTCTCGCGTGCTATCTTTTCATTTACTCAACAATAATCCAAATGGGGGTGGGGGAGAAGATAGACACCAAAAATAGGCGGTAATCGAAGAGAAGAAGAAAAAAAGGAAAGAAATCTTGATAGATCGAGATCTCAGACGTTCACATGCGCGCCATGAGATCGCGAATTCACAGGGTGGTGTGGCGGGGGAGTCGGAGGCGCAGAGGACAATGCGCGCGCAGCCCCTCGCACCCCCACCAGCCGGCTCGACAATCGGCAACGCTCTATATATGACGTCACCGGAGTAGGTCGTGGCACTCAGCTGACGACCGCATTCAGAAGTTGAGGAACTGTGACACTTTCCGATTACCGCACGAGCCCAGGTACGATCCCACTGTGACTCTGCTCGTCTGCTTGTGGCGCGTGGGTGTGTGGCGATGACTCGAAAACACATCTTCCGCATTCTTTTTATATTTTTCTGTTTCTTTTTTTTTTCGTTTTATTCCTTTTGTTTTTTTTCTTTGCTTACGATCGTCCGTCGTCGACGTTTGAGTTTGGTTGTCGTTTAGATGGTTAGAAATGGATAGGGTTGTAGTTAAACAGTTCGTATCGAGAGCAAGAAAGTATGGAGTTTTTCGTATTCAAATCTGTGCGGTATTTCTTATTTGTTTCATGTATGATAATTTCGTTTCTATTGTACAGAGTATCGAATGTGTTTCAAAATTTTCGAAAAACGTCCGAAGATTTTTGAAAAACTTTTGTCTCATCAAAGCAACAAGATAGCAGAAGTTGTTAATTTTAAAGCAAACGTTCGCCTTGAATATTTGATCGATCTCAAGCTGGATCTGTAACTAATGTGATCTGCAACTATAAATTAGCATTCAGTATGTAAACGTGATAATTATACAACTCTCCGTTCTGTTTATTTTTATATCTGTCGACGGTACGCATTTTGATCAATAACTATATTGCAAAACGATCGAGTTCTGTTGCAATATTTATCAAATACTCGTTATTGACTTTTCTTTATTGCTGTGCTTGAAATTTTATAACAATCTATGATACGAATACGGTATTTATTGTACTGTAATTTCCCTCATGGCATGGGAGACTATGGACGAAAGAACGTACGTAGAGACTACTTACACGTGGTAATCACGTGCACTTATCAGACGGTGGAAAATTACTTCTACCTTGGGAAAACAGCCGATACCTTTCTTTCTACGTAACAATTATCACGTGTTTTTCATACATTTACACATCCACGTATATAATTTATTATACAATGGTTATCAAACATAAAAAGAATAAAAAGAATAAATAAAAACAGAATGAATAGAAAGAATCTTCGTTCGTTTTACTTACAAATTCTTTCAAATGCGTTTATCACTGAGATTATATAATTAGCCACGTTAAAAACAATAAAATATACTTCCTGATGTGCTACACTTTTGTGTATTAAAATGGATAATGCGTTTTCTTAGATCTTCTACAAGCATGACCGAATCTTTGGAGCAAATGCCTAAGTCGGAGACGATTCGACTTCGGGAGCGCCATATCGGGTGAGGATTAGATTAATTCGTTATTATCATTCGTTGCTACCTGTAGAGAAAGTATTGGTTCTGTATGGTGCGAACATCGGACAATCATTTTGCAGACAAGCATGCAAATTGTTTTACAAGTCGAGCCCGTTGAAAATCGTCCGAGCCGAGGGACAGTACATGTACGACGAGAGAGGCAACCGCTACCTGGACTGCATTAACAACGTTGCTCACGGTACGAGGAAGTGTTGATCGAATTATTCCAACATTTATTTGCACACTTCGTTTAATTCACGCTCTGTATGCTTATTCGTTGCAAACACTTTAATGAAAGCTCCTTTCATTCTTAATAAGGGAAACAATATAGAAGGAAATAATTAGGTGGTTAGAGTTATCAAGAAAAAATGTTTAATTGTTGACGAAAGGAAATGAACGTAAAGGGAAACTATTTTTTTTTTTTTTATTAAATCAGCGTCTACGAGTAAGTAGTTAAGTAAATAAATAAACTTACAGTGGGCCACTGTCACCCTACGGTGGTACGCGCTGGCCAACAGCAAATGGCTCTGCTGTCCACCAACAACCGTTTCCTCCACGACAATCTGGTGATCTGCGCCCGTCGTTTGACCTCGCTCCTTCCGGAACCCCTGTCCGTCTGTTTCCTGGTGAACTCCGGAAGCGAGGCCAACGACCTCGCGCTCCGTCTCGCCCAGACTCACACCAAGAATAAGGATATCATCACTCTCGATCAGTAAGTCATCGTCCTAAGGGCGAGCAGCCACCGAAGTTGATCTGCTTGCGAAAAATGTAGGCAAACGACGATACGACGATATTGTTCTTCACGAAGTTGAATCATTTTGCGCAACATTAAACGCTTATCTGTTACGCACGGAGCGTGCCTGTTAATTTTCCGCGCTGAAAAGAAGCATTTAAACAGAAAGAACAAGATCGTCGTTAGGCAACGAAATCCCGCTGCTTTTGGCTCTTTTTTTTCGACTAAATGTGCGTTCTTGAAAAGAGAAAAAGAAAGAAGCTGCCTTTCTCTTCGTTTCTCGAACGCTTCCAGGTAGCCTTCGTTTTCCCTTTCGATCGCAGCCAAAATTCAGTGAGCGTAGGAAGGAACATGATGATTTCTGAGGCTACGATGATTTCACACAGTCAGACCATTCTGTGCCCGACAGCCGACTAATCGTGTGGGTTTTCTTTTTTGCCTGTTTACAGCCGTTCATTCGCCACTAAACGAACGTGAAACACACGGAAGACGAGGCAAGAAAAATGCAGCGCAACGACGAAAGAAGTTATTGATCACCATCGATCGACGAATTTCCGTGCGAACGCGGCGCGCACACATGCACACAGTCGCCGCAGTCGCATAAAGCTACATATTGTGTCGTTTTAGGTGACACGAGTGTGTCGCGCGTATGCTGCGCGACAAGAAACAAAAGAGCGTGCACATGGGATGATGCCTAGAGAAAACGAGAAAAAAAAAAGTAATTTTATATGCCGATAGAGAGGTTCCGGGCTTCAGAAGGACGACATTGGACGAATCCACGGGTGTGTTCTGAACGAAGGGGATGAACGGTGGTCTCGACATAGAGATTACGTTGTCAATGATATATCGTTACGGTTAAGAACAATTAGAGTATGGATGGAAAATATGGATGGAAATTATGAACGCAATGTTGCATCTTGTGACACATCAAGCCTTTCGATAACGTAATCTTACGTCAATGAGCCAGCTGCGCTCCCCTTCGTCGTCGTTAACGACAAGGAAACTAAGACAATGTGAGAAGTGCACGTGTATATTCGTGAAACGCATCATCCATTTTGCAAGTCTCTCTTTTCTTTTATGTTTCTCACTTTCTTAACGCGTTGGCTGCTGAACAATTTTTCTACGTTCTATCCATGCATCTTATTAGATGCACTAAAATGCAATTTAACGGTTTGAAACGCATAAATCTAATTAATTTTGGTTATCATGATGGTAACAGAAAATTCAACGTTAGAACGGTTAGTCGCAAGCTTGATTACTATGACAGTCAACGTGTTAATCGTAACAATTGAATAGTGACCACGAAGAGAAAAGGAATGTGAGAAAAGAAAAAGAAAAAGGGAACTCAAGTGTAATTTTGATTTAGCTTCGTTGCACGGAGGACCAACCTGAATGAACTCGAAAGAGTTGAGAAGGCTGACAGAACAGTGCTGAGATGGCTCAAGGCAGCTGTCGTTCAACGTTGTTCTTTCTTGCTTTTAGTGCTTATCACGGCCATTTGACCTCGATGATCGATATATCGCCGTACAAGTTCAACAAGCCGAACGGGCCTGGCAAGAAAGATTGGGTTCACGTGGTAAGAAATTTTAATCTTCCCTGTTAATACGTGTCTCAAGCACGAGATTGCGACTTCCCTAGAAATAGAAATCACCCCATAATATGCGTTACGATACACCCCGTATCTTACGAAACAGATTATGCTTTGATGCAGAAAAATATCGTATCGCGAAGCTTTTAACATTAGATTTACGAGTATAAATCTATGTCCAGTATATACATATACTAAGAAATAGGTATACATCATGCAGAATTTTAAGTTTTAGAGCTGAGAAAAAAATAGATTAGAGTATATTCGTATCACTCCATCGATAAAAGTCAACAAAAATTGTTAGGAATAAAAGTAATTGTTTTTGAAAATTATGCTTCTGAAGTCCGAAATTCGTCAAATTAACGGGTTCCGTAAACCTAGTGTTAAAGAATACTGTTGGTGACGGCTTTAAAATATTATTTTAAACGAATTCGTTTCATCATTTACTTCCAGGCACCCTGTCCGGACGTTTATCGAGGAAAATACCGCGACATTGATTACCCTGGTGAAGACCTCGGCGTGAAGTACGCCGACGACGTGAAAAACATTTGTCAGAACCTGAAGAACCAAGGGAAAGGCGTGTGCGCCTTTATCGCGGAAAGTTTGATGTCCGTCGGTGGACAAATTCTGCCGCCGGAGAATTACTTCAGGAACGTGTACAAGTACGTGTAATTTTCTTTCTATTGACAATTTCTACGGTGCAAGGATTATGAACATGAACGCGATTAAAATTATCCGGCTTCGTTAATGTCGATGATTCGTAGGCATGTTAGAGATGCAGGCGGTGTTTGCATCGCGGACGAGGTTCAGGTCGGGTTTGGAAGGGTTGGCAGTCATATGTGGGCCTTCCAGCTCTATGGTGAGGACGTGATTCCGGATATAGTCACCGTAGGGAAACCTATGGGGAATGGACACCCCGTGGCGGCGGTCATCACGACCCCGGCCGTTGCTGAAAGTTTCAAAAACACCGGGATAGAATATTTCAACACGGTAAAAGAAATATAATTTTGTTAACGAGCACTGTTATCAAATGGTCGCAAGACAGCCTTTAGAGTATTAAATTATTTAGGGATGATTTTGTTGAAGTTACTAGAAAGTGATCTCCTAATCTTGATTTAGCGATTAGAAAGATGTATTAAAAAATTGCATTAATATTTGTGAATATCCTTGAAGAGACTTTTAGAACAGAAGACGAGCGTTGCAGGAAACGGTGAGAATTAGACAAACAAAAATTAGGGAAGCACCATTTTTCATCTCATTGTCAGTTCAGTCTATCGAATAAGTAAAAGTGATCGCTGTTGTCACACCAGAAATCACCAAATAATACGCTTACCCGTTTACTCTGCTTCTTGAACTTCAGTACGGCGGAAACCCGGTGTCCTGCGCCATAGCGAACGCCGTGATGGAGGTGATCGAGCGGGAGAATCTTCAAGAGAACGCGCTGAAGGTCGGCAAGCATCTGATGACGGAGCTGAGGAAGCTGGCGAAGCGACGAAAGATCATCGGCGACGTACGTGGCGTCGGGTTGTTCGCGGGCATCGAGCTGGTGCGCGACAGGGTGAAAAGGACTCCCGCGACGGCGGAGGCCAAACACGTGGTCTCCAGGATGAAGGACAGGAAGGTGGTGTTAAGCAGCGATGGCCCGGACGACAACATCCTGAAACTAAAACCACCCATGGTGTTCACTGTTGAGAACGTGAATCAGTTTGTGTCCACTTTGGACGAGGTTCTCGAAGAAGTGGACATCGGCGCTGAAGAGGTGATTTCATCTTCTATCGTACCTTTTTTTTTTTATTTTTTTTCTATCGAACTTCGACGATGCGATGATTGTGAGAACATTGAGATTGCAAGTCGAGGATATTTCATTTGGAAGCATGGGAAAATTTGTTGGAAGCAGGACTTAGGATTTTTAGGGAAATCAAGAAGTTGCGGGTAACGTTTTAGAGTTGCTTGTTAAACGACAGGATTGTATTACGTAATTGTATCACGCGAAAGTTCCGCGAAGACTGAAGACTGGATGCGAAGTGTCATAACTTCGCGAAGTGCAATTCATTTTTCTGAACGGGCTCAGAACGCTTGACATTGTAGCAAAACTATGATAACGCGGCCAGATAGATTACTTTTATCGGAGCTGTACACGTGATTCGATTGCCAGTGTCTGTTGGCTTGTTCCAAATTAATTTTGACGTCACTTTTAGAGATTGCAATCCCTTCTGCATTTTAATTCCATTAGCTTCTCTGATGTTAACCATATAATTTCACTAATTTCTGTTTATTCTTTGTCATTTTCTTCTTCAATATATTTATTTATTTATTTTTTTCACCTATTAAAAGCTACTTCTACATGGCTTTTTAAGCAGATTTACCGATTAACAGTTATAACAGAAATACTTTCCGGTGAAAATCGTGATCCGTAGGTTTCATCAAACGTTCGGATTAAACTTAATTCGCGATAATTAATTTAACTCTGTTCGTTTCAGAAGTACGGAAGCACGGCTACGATTTTGAAGGCAACAATTTCGCAAATGGACGTCGAAACGGACAATGCCGCGCGTCCGAGCGGGAAGCCATTGCTTGTTCGCGCTAATTAACGATTAATTTAATCTGAACCATTCATATTTATAAAACGCGGCAATTGTATTGCGATATGTTTAAAGTATTATCGTTCGTGGAATGAGTGATTATTGTTATAGGTGCTGTACACGTTATCGGAACGAAGGATAGTGCATGTATGTAAATATAAAAAAGAACTGCAATTGGGCAGAGAGAAATGAGACTAGAATTAAAATTCAATTAACAATGAACGTTAGCTCGATACAAATATACAAAATTGTAAAATACATTTTAATATACACTATTTTTATGTACACCTTCGTTTGCTTATTTTTTTTTTCTGTTCTATTTAGATGATCGGTTAACGATTTTATTTAAATAAAATAAAGTACTCCGGATTTGTTGAAATAAACTGCAATTGTTAACCGGTGGCCACGGTTTTTCTATTATTTTTTGTGAAAAGAATTAAGTGATTAATGAAAGAAAAAGTTGAAATAAAGAAAGTGTGATACACGACATGGGAGTAGTTCTAGAATTATCTGAAATGCAACGGAAGTTTATACTTTAAAAAAGAATTTTATCATACCGTGAACTGGTGACCCCACGTGCAGTTACGTATGCATTTTATATATTGTAACAAATTGTAACATTTGCGAGTGTAATTCTCGCGATTTCTTGCCTTTCAATGCTTGCATAATCTTTATATTATATATACGATATCTTAACCGTGAAACATTTTCAATTGCGGCTCTAGCCAAAACATCATTTTAAAGAAGATTTTTTAAGCTGGAGCAGTAGAACAAATACATAAGAGCTTAAAAAAATTGTGTCCCATTGAATTTTCCACAAAATGCTTCGCGAGATATTTTATAATACACTTGAATACGATGAATAAAAATTAAAGTGGCAAAAGAGGCACAGGCTCGAAATTCTATCCCGAAGCGCTCTAATTCACAAATATTTACCATGTTTCATGTTTATTGATGCAAGATCGAGCTTCATAACACAGAATCCCAAGGAAACGAATATTGTTACTAGTATTTTATCACTTCTTTAAAAGACAATAGCATTGAACCGGCTTAGGCCTGCGGAACGGTGATAAAACTTGACCCGATCGCTTATTATCGATTTCCGAGACATATTAGAAGCTGAAGGAAAAAGAGAAAGAGAGACAGGGAGAGGTGACGTGGTCAGTAGTTCGAGAAGTATATTCATGAAAATTCTTCGCATCTATCATCGAAATTGCTGACTCAACACGATTAATTGTATAAATGTTGCGAACCTGGACCGATGCAACGTCATTTTTCGGTTTGCTGCGGCTTTCAACATGTGGCTGCCTCTGACTCTTTTAGTGCTTGGTAAGTGAATGCTGAACACTCCAGTCCGATCATACTTTTGGGCAATAGAGATAGAATAAGGAAATCGTCTCCCTTTTTTTTTTGAAACCTAGCTTCTACTTTAACTACCTGTTACAGAAACGTTTTTGCCTCGCTTCCGTAGAAGTTTACGCTAAGAATTCGATAAACCCTCGGTTCATTGTAACAGAGATATTGTGAAAACATTTTTTCCTCGTTAAAGTTTGCAAGATCCAACTGTAATAGCGAAATAGTGTCCTCCTTCTCGATTTCTCTCTCTATCACTTGTTATTAAGACACGGTATTTAACCGACTAAACATTCATCTCTCCGCAGCGGGAACAGTTTCAGCCGATTACGAGCATGGCTGGAAGATTGGTAACGAGTACACCTACCTAGTACGAAGTCGCACACTAGCAAGTCTGGGCAAGCTGTCCGACGTGCATACCGGTATCTTGACCAAAGCAACGCTCACCGTGCAGGCTAAGGATCCGAACAGACTGATCGCCAAGCTATGGGACGCTCAGCACGCCCAAATTCACAAGTCGCTGCCCGAGGGTTGGGACTCGAAGATCTCCGACCAGATGCTGGAGCTCAAGAGGCTGCCCATAACCGATAAGCCGTTCGAGATCAAGCTAAAGCACGGCGTGATCCGAGACATAATCGTAGACCGTGGCATGCCCACGTGGGAGGTGAACATGCTGAAGAGCATCGTTGGCCAGCTGCAGGTGGACAGCCAGGGCGAGAACTCCATAAAGAGCATCGACGTGCAAGTTCCGAGTGACGAGCAACCGTACGGCACGTTCAGAGTCATGGAGGACTCCGTGGGGGGCAGATGCGAGGTTCAATACGACATCCTACCTTTGACGAATCAGGCACTGCAGGCAAATCCGGAACAGGTGCCGCATCCAGAGCTAAAGGGTGACGGGCATCACATCGAGATACTGAAGACGAAGAACTTCGACAAGTGCGTCCAAAGGATGAACTATCACTTCGGTATTAATGGCGGAGATACGTGGGAGCCTGGTTCCAATGCAAATGGAAAATTCATCACGGTGAGTGGCTATGTATTTGTATGAAAACACTGGATCCGATAATTTGGTAACGTTGCGCTGAAAGATATGATTTTCGTTGTTTCAGAAATCGTCCACCAGCAGGATAATCATCTCAGGAACCCTGAAAACCTTCACCATTCAATCGTCGGTGACCACCAGCAAGGTATACGTCAATCCTAGGATGTACGATGAACAAAACGGAATGGTGGTCAGCAAGATGAAACTGATACTGCAAAGCGTGAAGGACATCTCCAGTCCGTTGTCTCTTCTCAACAACGCGGAGTCCACCGGCAACCTGGTCTACGTCTACAATAATCCGTTCTCAGACACCGAGGAACGCAGGATCACCAAGAAAACAGAAACCCTGAACTCCAATCAGATTTTGAATTCGGACAGCATCAGCTCGGTCAGTTCTAGCGAAGAGGCGACCGAAAAGGGACAACTGATCCAACGTCTCTCGTCCAGTTCATCCAGCTCGTCCAGCAGTTCGATTTCCAGCAGCGAGGAGAACGATTTCTGGCAGCCGAAACCCACTTTGGAGGACGCCCCTCAGAATCCTTTGCTACCTAACTTCATCGGCTACAAGGGCAAGTTCATCGGTCAGTCCAACAACCTAAACATTGTGTCCGCCACCAAGGAGCTTATTTTCGAGGTCGCCAACGAGCTTGAAGATCCGAGCAACATCCCCACCCAGGAGACCCTCGATAAGTTTACGATCCTGTGCAGTTTGATTCGCACCATGAATCGGAAGCAAATATCTGACGTCGAGAGTAGCATGCACTTCACTCGCGACGAATTGAAATCGACTGACGGGTCCCAGGCTGTCAAGCAGAACGCTTGGGCGGTGTTCAGGGACGCCATTATACAAGCTGGGACCGGACCAGCCTTCTTGACCATCAAGAGGTGGATCGAGAAATCGAATATCGGTTACTTGGAGGCTGCGGACGCTCTGTCCAGAATTCCGCTTACCGCGCGTACACCGACCGCACAGTACATCAAGGCCTTCTTCGTGAGTATCAACTAGTGCAGAATTTTTAAGTGTTCAGGGGACATGGGAGGGATTCAAAATTGATGCGATATATAAGCTGTGTTCTCTAATTGAATTCTTGTTTTTCTATCTCCCAGGAGCTGATCCAGACTCCGGAAGTGAAGCAACAGCCTTTATTGAACACTACAGGCATCATGGCGTTCGCCGAACTGGTCCGGCAGTCCCAGGTGGATAGCGACAGCATCCACAACCTTTATCCGGTTCACACTTTCGGTCGCCTCACACCCAAACACGATCAAGCCGTTAAAGAAGAGTACATTCCCTATTTGGGTCGTGAGTTGAATAACGCCATCGAGAAAGAAGACAGCCAGAAGATCCAGACCTACATCATGGCTCTGGGTACCATCGGACATCCCAAGATCCTCACCATCTTTGAACCTTATCTAGAGGGCAAAAAGCAGGTGACGACCTTCCAAAGGACTCTGATGGTCGCTGGTCTGAGCAAGTTAGCTGAAAGCAATCCAAAATTGGCGCGTTCGGTTCTCTACAAGATCTACTTGAACACCATGGAGAACCACGAGGTACGTTGCACAGCCGTTTTCTTGCTGATGAAAACGAACCCTCCGTTGAACATGCTGCAACGTATGGCGGACTTCACCAACTATGACACGAACAAGCACGTCAACTCTGCTGTGAAATCGACCCTCGAGAGTATGGCCGAGCTCACCAGCCCCGAATGGCAGGAGTTGGCTAAAAAAGCTCGTGCCGCGCAAACGCTGTTGACACCCAGCAATTTCAGTTACCAATACTCGCACGGGTTCTTGACAGACAAGGTCAACAACGAGCGAAACTGGATCCTCCAGATGATTTTGAATTACGTCGGTAGCGATGAAAGCGTGATTCCTTGTGCTATGTACCTCGGCTGGTTCTCTTCTTATGGGGACTTCAAGATACCTCCGACCGAATTATTGGCCATGATTTCGAGCATCAGGTCTCTGTCGGAAGTGCAGCTGTTGTTCAAGGATAACCAGGAGGTGATTAAAACGATTGCTGAGAAGATCGTCGAGGAATTAAATATCATCCCGGATCAGCCCGTTCCTTTGGAAGGGAATTTGATGTTGAAGTCGAAATTCTTATCCCGATTCGTGCCATTCGATCGAAACAGCATTCACGGACTGTCCAATTGTAAGTATCCCTTTGGTTGCAGATCCTAAACTGTATCGAGATCCGCTCTCCAAATTCTAAAAGGAGAGTGAGAATCAAAAATAATTCTGCTCCGTCCGGTGCAGATATTTAATCGACGAAAACGAAGATGCATTATCTTTTGTTACATTTCAGTAATCTCTAAGTACGCATTGGCCATGAAGGAAGGAGGCAACATGAACATGAACAAACTGATGTCTTACGATGTGACCGTCAGTTTTCCAACTGAAACTGGTCTGCCATTCGTTTATACCTTCAGGCTGCCCACCTTGTACAAAATCAGTGGAAACAGCCAGATTACGGTGGGTTCCGGGCTCAACATCGAGTCGAAATCCAGCCTTCGTCTTGTCTACTCGAAGAAGATCCAAGGACGAGTCGGCTTTGTCACCCCGTTCGAGCATCGGCATTATATCGCCGGTATCGACCTGAACTTCCAAACCTACGCCCCGGTGAAATTGGTCTTGGAACTGAACGTGCCGATGAATAAATTCCAGTTGAAGCTCTGGCCACTGAAGAGCGAAAGGAAAACGCAGTTGTTGCACTACAGCGTGCTTCCATACACGTCCAGTCACGATATTCTGCGCCTACGTCCTGTGCTCAAGGAAAAAAACACTCATCTGGCGAAACCTGAACAAGTTGAAACCGAGACTATTCCACGAAACGATCACGTAATACAATTGATTATTAAGTCTGGAAGATCGGATAATATCTGGGATACCGATCTTGATGGCATATTGGAGGTGCTTCAATCCCCATGGACCATGGACAACGACAAGTATAGGGAGGTGGACCTGCAGATAAATTTGGAAAGCGAACAACAAGATCCGATAATATTTGGGATTGCCTATGATACCCTAAATGCAGGGCCCAACGAACAATTGGAGAGGTGGATTTCTGAGGCCAAGATCGTCGAACCGACCAACAAAGAGCTAAACAGCAAGGCTCGCAGGCAGCAACTGATGAAGGAGGTAATCAAAGGTATTAAACTGGTTAAAGCGAACGCGGTGGACATCGGACTGCAGTTCCCGGGCGAAGTGGAAAGTCGCAGCGTCCTTACTCTGGCATGGTCCGAGAGCGAGGCGGAGAGCAATGAACAAGCGCTGTTATACTGGCGCTTAGACATACCTGGCGTAAACGTTGGCGAGGAAGCCTGCGCTGCTTGGAAAAGCACGATGTCACCGGACGACGTTTTCTACTACGATCAGGCTATTCGATCCAACATCAAAGTGAACTTTAACCTGGACGTAAAGTTCGGGAAGTCCTGCTCGAACGGTGAACAGGTCCATATCAATGGTATTAGCAGTCAGAGCATGACACTGAAGGAACGGATCAAGAACTCTATTCTGGCTAAAGAGTGCGAGGAGCAGATAACGCAGGGTAACATGTTCCTCCATGCCTGCCATCAAGCTACTGCTCTAGCTAAGACGGTGGACTATACCGAACTCACGGTAAACAGTGTGTCGAAGAACCTTCGGGAAACAATCAACACATTTTTGGCTATGCTTGGAAATAGCAACTGGTTGGACGCTACCATTGAGTATGCGAATCTCAAGAACGCTGGCTCGGACAACATCGACATCAATACAAGAGTGTGGACGGATAGCAACACGGCCGACCTGACCGTTTATACACCCAGCATGAACTTACGCGTTAAGGGCATGAGCGCGACTCTCCTTGGACTTGATCTTGAAGATGTATTGAATACAGCTGATAAGAAATTGGGTCTCGACACGTTAGTTGACAACGAGGATGAATGTAAGCGCTCTATAAAAGAATACGTATGTAAAAATAGCTATGAAAAGTATAGGCACACCACAATTTCTATTATTAGATGTGATTGTCAATTAAGAAGGATCAAATATATCAAATGTCACAGTAACAGGTTGCAAACAGTTTTATCTGACTTATATTGGTTTATAAGAGTTAAATATTGAATATGATTAAAGGTATGAGCACTGGAAGGTGTCTGTGTGAATACTTTTTGTAGCTATTGTATGTCTGTGGGTGATCGCAAAACTTATCAATCGTAATTTCATTCGATATTATAGCTTCCTGCGTGCTGGACAGTACCAGAGCCGAAACATTCGACCTCAAACAGTATCCCTTGAGACTAGGCAACTGTTGGCACGTAGTCCTAACCAGGATTCCGGATATGAGCTCCGATAAACCTGACGAAAAGCTACGTATACCCAATGACAGAAAGATGACCATTCTCTGCCGAGAAATCCAGAACGGCAAAGAGCTGAAGGTTCTGTTCGGTGATCACGAGATCAATGTGATACCTACGGATTCGTCTCAGCTTCAAGTTTTGGTGGACGGAGTAAGGGTTGATACCCACCAAGAGGTTCAAAGTGACGGTCAAGTCGCCTTCGAGATATTCAGAAAGAAAAAACACAACATTATAATATATTCCAGCATGTACGAAGCGAACCTTCTTTTCGACGGGAAACGCCTCTGGATCCAGGTACACCTAGACCTACAGTATTGTGCAAATTAACCCCTTACATAAGGAGAACATTTCCTTTTTAAACAATCGCTCGCTAGGTGGCTGATGAAACCATTAATTAACACGTTGACTGTTGATTATCTTTGATCACATCGGTGATCGAAGTACTATGTTTGCTGAGAATGGAACTTCTTTTGTGGCCCTCGAGGCAAAACAGTCAGCGTGTTAATAAGACTCACCGCACGAGCGATTAACAGGATTAAATATCTAGCTTTCCTGTAGTTAATGTGAACACTCACGATTGTTACGCAGAAGCTAGAACGCATTCCTTACTAAAATCCTTCTATAGAGCATATAGTGCCCTTACTTGAAACTGATCTTACGACCAATAAAATAAAATAAGTGTTCTCATTAATTTACACGATATCGTAGATTGGATCTTCGTTTTGCATTGCTATTATAATTAACAGTTAATTAAAATTCGTCCACAGGCGTCCACATCATATCGCAACTCCCTTCGTGGACTTTGCGGCAACTATGACGGTGACTCCAACAACGATTTCACGGGTCCCAGGAGTTGCACGCTTAGGAAGCCCGAACTGTTCATCGCTAGCTATGCCCTGACCAAGGAGCAATGCGAGGGCGAATCCTTGGAAAACGCGAAATCGATCCAAAACTACGACTGCACTCGTGAAACTTTGAACCGTCAGAGCAACGTGATTAGCGACCTCGAGTCCGGAAGAGCCGGTACGGAAAACGGAAACTGGGGCTACCATCAGACAGAAAAGACAGGACAGAAGCAATGCGGTACTCATAGAACCCAGGTGTTCGAGATCGATAATGAGCTCTGCTTCACCATTCGTCCGGTGGTCACTTGCGCGCCCGGTTGCTCGGCCACCGAGAACAAGTCGAAGAAATATCAACTGCACTGCATGGAGAGGAACGAGGCGTCGCTGAACCTGAAGAAGAGGATCGAGAAAGGAGCGAATCCTGATCTCAGCCAGAAACCCGTCTCCAGGTCTAGACTCATCAACGTTCCCATTGATTGCAGGGCCTAACTAGAGTGTACCTGAGTAACAGACACCGTTTACCCTTCCCTTTTTTTTCAGTAGCTGTAGTAGTTTTGTATTTAGTATGCGACGTAACGTTTTAATAAAATTCACATTTTAAATACTTTGTCTTACCTTCTTCCATTTGCCTCTCTTTATTTTAATTGGAAAGCTTCTGTGTACCTGTTCCTTTGAAACTCTGACGATTTCTTCGTTAGCTTACGATTTTTAAGGCTACTCACCTGAGTACTGAAGTTGCAACCGTTCAACGACGAGAACGTATATAGGTGCTTGGGAATTATTTCGAGCACGTAGGGTTGTGGATAGGACATCTCAAACGCAGATGGTCCAGGTGACAGTCCATCTTCTTGATTTTCTCGCAAAGCTCATTTTCCTTGAAACAACGAAGCTTTTGCTCGAATTCCTTTCTCAGGGGAGAAACTTCCTCCTGTTGTTCCGGTTTCGTTTCGACAACGCACAAGGGTGTTGCTGCTGTTGTGTATTTTTCCTCCAAAGCGACCCGTACGCGCATGTGGTTCACTTGGTGCAAATTTTTTTCTTGTTTTTCGTACGGTTCACCTAAACACACAGGGTGTAATGTATTTGGTAGAGGGACTAAAATTTATCAAAAGCGTCCAGACGAGAGGGGAACGAGGCGTACTTCTGCGTAACGACAACTGCCCTGCTTCCAAACTCCTCTCGATCGCTTGAATTTCCTTCTCGCATCTCTCGTAATAGGTTCCTTTCAGAATGAACGTTGGTTTCTTATCAAGAACGCAGTCTCGACACTTCTTCCTCGGCTTTATCCTCTTGTAGCGTACGTAGTGCTTGTACTGAAAGCATTTCAGCATTTCCTCGATTAGGGTGAACTGGGTTTTGTCGATCCTGGTGATCACGCCCGTTCGCTGAGCTGTCCTCAACAAATGGTGGAGCTACAACAACGTTGACGACAAAACGACAAGGAATATTGATTTCGCGGTTTCGCAGGTTGAAAATTACTTTGAACAGGATATACAGTATCCATTGCATCGACTCTTGCTCCATTACTTTCTGCATGTTGTCTATCTCTGCTTGCCTGAACCTAAACGAAAGAGTATATGAAAATAGTACCGCACTGCTGACTATTCCGAAAATTTCTATAATTTCTGTAAAATCCAGTTTCAACGGGATCTAAACGTGGTTATATATCGATATATTATATGTAACGCAAAATTGTTGGAATGTCCCTGAATGACTTAGAAGTGACCTCAAAGTGAGCTTAAAATGATCCAAAATAGCGTTAATTATTTTTAAATGACATTTAAACGACTTTGGACAATTTCTGTATGACCTCGAATGCATTAAATTCCTCATGCATTAATCTTCCTCAAAATTGAAACATCTAAAATCTCAAGAACGTTTGACATTATCCAACGTAACAGAGGTCGCATTAAATTAAGCGGTGTAAACCTATTCATGTTTTCCACCGTCTCTTCGTTCTTCAGGTACACGTCCTCCAACCATCGGCGCATTTTTTGAACATCAAGTACAGTCTTCCGGATCCAGTAACCGCGCCACAACGCCTGGATCACGGTGGCCATCTTGTCGTAATGGTCTTGCCACATTTGATGGACGCACTCGATCAGGTATCGATCGAACGCGATCCTGGCACGATAACCGCGCCAATGACGTTGAATGGTCACTGCGCTCGAGTGCAGCAACCGGATGTGGTTTCGGGTGAGGATACCGCGGATCCAGGCCTACAACGGGCGAGACGAGATCCGATTGAATCGTCGCGGTACTAGTAGAACGGTATTCTAATTTAATTACAATTAAGCTTGGAGCAAAAAGGAGATATATTTCGATTGTATTTCTCCGATTTGTTTTTTGGGCGGATAGATAAAAAACGGTCGACTTTTTATTCAGCTTTTTTTATATACTTTATTGTTAAAAAAATAGTACGAAATTCTTAAATTAAAGGAATTTCTCTTAAATCTACTTGTTTCTACGTTTCTACGGCTACTAACTATTAAGACCGGTATTATCTGAGTATTCGAATATCTGTATATTCGGATAACGATATCAAAAAGTGTTCGTAATTCAGATTTCGGACACGGGCATCTCTCCTCCGAAAAATCCGAATATCCGAACAGCGGTTATAAAAACGTCGAAAGGATAATAAATCGCAAGCAGGCTCTTTTTGTTCTGTTTACTAATCTGAATTATCCGGATATTTTTAACTATCCAGAGTATTCCAACGCTGTTGGGAATATTCGGATATTCAGATTATCTGGATAATTAAATAACTCGGACCATCCCTCTATGCACTAGCGTTTATTAATACACGCTTTATGAGATAACTTTTGCTCGCTGCATGGAAAAGTTTATCAAGATCGATACGTTCAGGTGCGAGCCTTGTAACTGAGCTGGCGCATCGGTTGCAGCCACCGAAAACAGCGAAAACAACCAGAGCCCGATTACGATTTATCGGATTCGACGTGAGTCGCGATCTTGACCTCGAAGCAATCGATATCTCGCCGAGAGACTCCGGTTACGACATTGGGCGCTTTATAATTAGAAAGGTTCGCATCGGGACCGAGTGGAAACGATAACTCTCGTAGGACTCGGGCGATATCGAGCTAGAGGTTATCTTTTCGCGCATCCATTGAGATTTCGGTCAGAGGATCGTGGAAAAACAGGCTGTGGAACATTCAGTAGGGATGTGTACGGGAAATTTCGGGTTCTAGCCGGGTCTGATATTTTTTTTCGGTTTCCCTGTAATTATTGGATACCCGAACTTGAAAGCGGGTCCCGAAAACTTTCGACTATTCAAAGTTTCAAAATTGTATTGGGGAAAAGTTAATATATCGTGAAAACGTTGCAGTGAATTATCCGATGATTTCTCAATGTTTTTCTCTGTACGTGTTGGCTTAAAAAAATACTTGAGGTAGATAGTACACTGTCAGAAAATACCAATGAAATGTCAGAATATGTCTGCTCAGTCCGATTTTGGAATTTCGGTACCTAAAAGTGTTCGAGACAATATCAACTTCGGGTACGCAATTTTTCGAGTATGTTTTAGATTTCGACTCGATCCGAGGCTCAGGTACCTGCCATTTCGAGTACCTGAATTCCATCGGCTAGGTTTTAAATTTTGACTCGATCCGATGTTCAGGTACCTGTCATTTGGGGTACCTGAATTCCATCGGTTAAGTTTTAAATTTTGACTCGATCCGATGTTCAGGCACCTGTCATTTCGGGTACCTGAATTTTTTCAGTTTTTAAATTTTGACTCGATCTGATATTCAGGTACTTGTCATTTCGGGTACCCGAATTTCTTCGGTCAGGTTTTAAATTTCGACTCGATCCGAGGTTCAGGTACCTGTAACTTCGGGTACCCTCACATCGGCGACCATAATTAACCTGTATCCTTCGTGCAGCGATAAAATACAGATGCTTGGTCAATTCTGCAAGGAGATCCCTGCGTTCGATCGCCTCCTCGAATTCGATGATGTTGATCTCGAGTTTTCCCACGGAAGCCATTAAGGACGGTGGTTCCGGTACACACGAATACCTTGTCGTTAACGGAGATTCGTCGTTCGGCTTTTAAACGTGCCATGTCGCGTGAATTTTGCTACGCGTTCGCGTGTATCGAGAGTGCGCATACAATGTGACACGAGTTATCTGTAACGTAATCGTTTCTAAAATTAATGCTCGGAGAAAAATAAACGAACGGCTTGTTCGTGAGATAATACGTGCGTGTATTCGACAGAGCGCAAATTAATAGCCAACAAATAATTTATCTGCTCGCATATTTCACAAAATCGTGCGATGTTCCTCCTTGGCGGCTGTTTCGTCACAAGACAAGAACGTTTAAAAGATCCCTATATAGAGCAGAAAGACCAAGAGCGAGGTGGAGATGAACATCATTGCAGCTGCGGCTGTGGCCACCAGGGCGTTCTTCTTCTTCCTGTGGGTCCTCGTCAAAACGTGGAAGTCCTTCCGGGACTGTGCAAAGCAAGCGTCGACGGAAGCGTTAATACATATTATTCTACACGTTTCCTTTTAATACACAACCGTACACGTATATTTCAACGGGAAACAGAAATTATTGGAATAATCGTTCGGCAACGTGCTTCATCCGAAAAGAGGGCAAAACAGCAAAATGTATATAATTGAAAACTTAAAGAGCGGACCGGCAAAGTGAGAAACGCAACCAGTGAGCGAAGAAACTGCACACGCGCGTTTACCGATTCACGCGCGGTTATCGGCGCTCGATACAGGCGCAATTAATGGTATCGTTTCAGCGCGTATAAATAAAAGAGCGTAATCTCGACATGCGCTACCCTCGGGGAAATAAATGACTCGAACGCTGGGGTCGTACTCGCGGACGCGGCGAGCTCCCCTATTGATCGGCGCCGTTTGAATGAATATTCTTCGCGCTCGTGATCTAATTATGGCCTCCTCGTCGCGCGGAATATGGGTTACCGTACACAAGCTCCCCTAATCGAGCGCCGCTCGATCCGAGGACTTTCGTGCACGGATCGCCGCTCCATTTACCATGATCTGCAGGCTCTGTGTCTTTCGAACGAGCTCGTCGAGCCTCTGGCCCCTGTCGATCAGCTTCTGCACGCCGTCCATCAGGGCTTTGCGGATTTCGGCCAGCTCCCCCTCCAGCCTCGGAATTATTTCCGATTCCTGCTGATTGAACTCCTCCTGAAACAACAATTTCGTTCGATCGCTGGCTCGGAGTATCGCCGTTCAAATGAGAAATGTCCGAGGTTGTAGGCTAACGGTCCAACGCACGACTATCTTCTTCAGCGGTTTCGACAAGTCGATGATCGCCAGGCTGGTCAGGTCTCTCGAGAGGTCGGCCAGAATCGGTAGCTCTCTGTAGACGCTCCTTAGCCTCTCCAGGAACACCTGGGAGCAGGACTCCAGTTTCGCCGCTGACGAAGGGCAGTCCGGTTTCGAAGTTAGACAGGCGTAGTGAAGCTCACCGATAAGCACGTGCACCGTGTATCTACAGAAGAATCACGTTTTTAATAGGTAGTTCTTCACAGATTTTCACCCGTATTTTATATACATACGATTGTTGTTAATCTGATAAGGTTCGAGTTAAGTTCGAGTAAAGATCGGGTTAGATCGGAGTTAATTTAATTATTAGCTTATCTGAAATTTCTTTTTCGAGCTTCTTTATCTAAAAAATTTCAAATACTCGGATATCACCGAGATTCTTCAGCCGATAAAATACGTTACTTTCGAACCATTTCAGGTATAAGACTGTCCGACTGAATGCTGCGATTCAAATTGGCGCGCTTACTTGCCCCGATCGAGGCTGATCTTATCGTTCTCCAGCGGTTTCAGACCGTCGACCGTGCTCAAAGCGATCGCTCTGTGCGCCGGGTCCTGTTTCGCCGGGTAATCGGCCACGATTTTGCATCCGGACTTCTCCCAGAACGCCACCAACGCGTAATGCACCGTTTTGTTCATTTTTCTCGCACCGAACACGTTCGCTGTAAAACGACAAACGTGCAATCAGATTATACCGCGTACAGAGAAAAGAATAAGAAGAAAAGTGGTCCGACAATACAAAATCAAGGTTACTGAAATTGTTTGTAAAAAGTGAAATCAACCACTTCGCTTCTAACAAACGCTGTTACTTGAAACGCTGTAAGTTCATCATCCTTCTACCTGTAAGTTCTTTAGCAACACTTTACAAATTACATCTTCATAAATTTAAAAGTATCGTTGATTGTCCAACATAAAATCGCTAGGAAAAATTGGTTTACCATAAGATTGTTCGTTGACGTTACCTAGACGTTAGGAGGTACAGTTTGACGCCAACAGATGTGTCCACTATTAAGGATACAGTGCTTCCAATGATCGTATCCCCGGCTGTCCGTCACTCAACACATCCCTCGTACCTGGACCAAAAATCTTCATAAACCAACGAAACTTAACGCGTTCGAAACGTGTGGCGTTCTTTTCTCTCGTTTTTACCTTGACTGACTCACTCAACCGTCTCGGGTCTCTGTTTCCGTGGATGCCTCCAAAAATCGACGCTCGTCGACTTTCGTAAACGTAGACCGTGCACTTGCGCCCTCGAAATACGGATGATCATTCGCGAACCGATCGCTGGCTCGTCCCGCGCGTGTATCACTGGTCTCAGAGGAACGACAAAGGCGGCTGCCAGCACGTTGGCAAACACGACGGTGCTTCTCGCTGTTTACTTCGTTAGCCAGGCCCGATCGGTGTATATCGGCAAGTGAGTAATGAAAAGAAATTTCGATAATGGCCCGATAACGACGGCAAAGAACGACGTCGATCGAGCAACGGCGCTTCATCAAACCGTGGCCACGTTCTCTCGCGATACGTCCGCATTGTCTGCCGGGACATGCTACGCGTTTTTTCTCCGCGACCCATCTCGTTCGGGTTCCGATTAGATAGACGAATCGTAACGCACCTACATGCGTACAGCTCGATCGAACGAAAGTGAAGTTTGTGGGAGGGGTCAGGGTTTAAAGGGCGGGCGAGGAATGAAATGGTTTGCGTTGCATGGAAACGAGGAAGTAGGATGGCGCAGGGGCAATTACTCGTTGTTTCTTGTTTCGTTCGACACGATTTATGGGTTTCGCGGTTAATAATTACGGTAGAAGGTCCGTCCAATTAGGAACTTCCATTTCTTTCATCGATAAACCTCCACATCTCTGCACTTTGAGATACGTATCTCTGACCGCCGACCAATAAACTGTAACGCGAGACTTTCGCAGTCGTGTGGAATTAGGTGAACGACAGCAGGTAAAGAATAGCGACTTTAATTAAAGGTATGTACTACTGTAATCGCCGTACGATAGCAGTATGGACCACTTCGTTTCAGCTTATCTGCTGAGCATGCGCGTCGAGTGTTCCGCTTTCGCTTGATCACGCTGTACCTTTCGAACGACGTCGACAAGTACGACAAGCCTGAGCGGAAGTCTGGTGCGCCTTGTCCCTTTCCAGGTCTTGGAAAGGCGGCTTTAGATAGATAGGAGTATCGCTAACGCTTGAATTGGACAGGGGGACGAATAGATGAAGGGGATGGCGCGGGGGGAACTTTGTTTTCACCGTGTGCGACGATTTACCGAGCTCGTTCGATCGACTTTGCTAATGGTCGTGTTTTTGCTTAGAGATTTGTCCCTGAATTTTTGAAGGGGGACGAGCGCGATTGATGTTACGGGAGATTTCGATACACGTGAACTTATTTTAAACTGCGCCACAGAGTGTTTATAGCTGGACTTGTGGGGAGCTAGCCAGTGCGATTAGTTTGTTTGCACGTTTATCAAGTGCACGGAAGGTAACATTGAGGATTGATTTATCTCGAACCGCGGAGATTTGTCGGTTTCGCTGGATTCGAGACAATGACAGTGAGATAGAAGATATTATTTAGCTTGTTTGCGTGTCATTTACAACGTATTGTTGACCGAACCGAAGCCACCGCAAGTAGCAGATATCTCCGCCGTGTATCTTTAGACGGATCGGGGAACATTAATCTGACCTGCGGATCGCGTTAATCGTGGTCGATAACAGATTCCAAAATACACTGGAACGTTTCCGTTAATTAAATATTTGACATAGATACGGCGTTCCAGCTGAAGCACGGTGGCTGGTCTCGCGTTCCTCCGGATCCGCGATTAAAGAAAGGAGGATCGATTGAAACCATTAGACGAAAGCCATTTCTCGATGCTCCGTGTGTTTGTGTCCAGCCAGTTGATGTTGTTTTCGATATCCTCGATGGCGTTCCTCTTTAAGTTCTCGGTCACTTTCAGATCAGGCTCCTTTAAGAAGAACTGTCTTGCCTGGAGGAAAGGAATTTTTAACAGGAAACAGGTTTTCATGAGTTTGGAAGGGTCCACGGTGGAAAGAGGAAACATCAGGTTTTCGAAAATTTTTGAAAAGTCACAACTTCATATTTTCTTGTGTATAAGGACAAAACGTTATGTTATTCTTTATTTGATTCTTCATCATCTTTAACAAAAATGTTTCGACTCTAAAAAAATATTCCATCAATACCGCACACCTTGATTTTTTATAATTGTAAAACTCAGAAAAAAGTACAATTCGTACAGCCATTAACGAAGAGCATACCTACGAAAGCATACGAAGAAATTCTAAACTCACATTCTTTTAAAGCACTAATATTCTCCCTTTTTCCTGTGGACCCCCGAGTCTTTTAATCTTTAAAAGAAGACAGAAATTACTTCTTGCAATTTTTGACGATCCTTGAATAACGACACGATCGCGCAAACGATTTTCCCCAAGGTGTGCTCGTTCGTTTCGTACTTTACAAGGAGAGCGTTCCATCGTTCTCTAGAAGGGGTCGAGGGTTCTCGTTAAGGTATCTGAAATCGTGATAATCAAGCGAAAGTTGTGTCCGAAGTAATATCGATACCGTACGAAATTCCAAGCGATGTCTAATCCCGCGGGATTCGCCGCGATCTTGATCAGCACATCCGCGAAGTCCTGCTTGCGGATGAAAGTCTCGTCGGTGGCTCGATTCAGGTATCTGAGATCGAAAGGGCATCGGAGAAACTTTCCGAGGGACGCGATTCCGTTTCGCGAATTCTCGAAAGATAGAAATTTCAGAACTTCGGACGTTCGCTAGTCTAATGTTCGACAACATCTAGCTTCGAGGGTTTCAAAGTTTAGAAATCAGAGAAAGCGAGAATTCTCAGAAATTGAAAGTTTGCGAATCTGCATATTCGCAAAGATTAAAAACGTTGATTGAAAGTTTGCGAGTTTGGAAATTTTTAAGAATTGAGAATCCTTGGCGATTGAAAGTTTGCAAGTTCGGGAATTTTTAAGAATTGAGAATTCCCGCGAATTGAAAGTTTGCAAATTCGAGGACTCGTAAGAATTGTGAATTTCTAAGTTCGAAAGTTCTCCAAAATCATACATATCGAACGTAGAGATTCCTTGGATTCGGAGTCGAAAATCCGAAAAGCTATAATCCGGGAATTCCCGAAAAATCGAAGAGCCCCGCTCCTCCACGCGACAAACCGCAATATCCGTGCCTGCCTATATTTTACATTCGCCTATAAATTTATATTCCCCCGTCGACTAACGCCATAAATCCAGGCGGGACTTCGACAAATTGGACAGCGACACGCGAGAAGATAACAGAGAGGTCTGGAACGGCGAAGGAGCGCGGTCGCCGGCAATTAGCCGGCGAATGAATCGCGCGCTGACGAACCGATTAAGAGTGTCTTTGTCCTGAGCCCTGGTCATCCCGATCATCAGGCGTTCCCTTTCCTGAACGTTCGTCTGCTTGGCGAGTAGCTGCAACATGTTCTCGAGGAGTCCGGTGTCGTTCGACAGCATGACGACGCCTGCCGTTCATCGTTGTTGCGTGAACATTAACGAAATGCTGGAGCTGAAAAATATTTACCAGGTTCTTCCCTCACCGAACGAATAAACGATAGACCGTATGTCGGCTGGCAAGGTTTGTGTATCGCTGTCGGACAGGAAGTTCTTCAGCGACGTCGCTGCTGTCTCCAGGCAGTGTTCGTGGCCCACGCTGCAAGCTGCGTTCAGTATTGTCACGCGAAATTCTCTTGATACGAACAGAAACGAGATCTCTCTTAACACGTTGATCAGTGCTGAACCTAGACTGGTAGAAATACAGGTGCCCCTCGACTTTCGTATAATTCGATATTTCGCAAATTTGTTAAAATTCAACTTTTTAAGCCTTTGCAGTCGAAAGGGTTACCCTTTGAGGAGAAATCGTAAGTCGAGCAGGTTACTGGGCTGCCGCCTCTCAGGAGACATCAGACTTTAGCCATCAGACTACAATGTTGTTTCGATCAATACTTTAAAACATAGTTTTTGGTGCATATTTTTTTACATCCCTCTACTTTCGAACATTCAACATTCGCACACACTTTCAGGAACCAATTTTGTGCGAAAGTCGAAGGGCCCTTATACATAATTTGGATCAATGTCAATGTTTGTCAATTTTTCATTATAATCTGTAAAATTGGCGTGGCATTCAACGTGTTAACGAATGCTCGGTTGTCTTGAACGTCGATAGGGAAACGCAAAGAGTTGCGTTGCAGTTTATGGATCTTTCAATCGTTTAATTCAACGCGCAGGCGGATTTCGCGATTGAAATTCGTTGTTCGAACACGAAAGGTAAGAATGATGAAACGACGGTCGATTTAATGGAAAAGAGCGAGAACGGAGCACGTGGCAAGATGAGAAGGGAAAGGTAGAAGTATTTTTCTTTTCGATATGCAAATTCAGACTGACCTCTTACTGAACGGGTCTTTTTCGTGCGTGTGCCATCCGACTTGGTGATAAGTTTTGTTGACCAGGCCTCTCGCGTACGACTGACGATGATTCATGCGGGAGAAGAAAAGTAAGAAAATATTGAAGTGTTTCTATCGATTATTACTTTATTGTAGTCGGGTTACTTGGAAAGGTTTAAGTACGCGGGTCCCACCGAGAAGTTTGTTCATTTGCGTGAACCAATCCGTGACCACCACCCACGGTTGATAAGCGTCTTCGTCCGCCAGATAGGAGGTTAAATTCATAACTATAGTATAGTTCAACTGAGTTTCCGCCAGCAGAAAAGCGTCGTGCAACAAGTCCGCTCTGTTCATGGCGCTTAATGCCTGTAACGTTTCGAACAAAAATTAGACGTAAAAAAGCGACGACAAGGATAACGACAGTTTTAGAATAACAGTTGATGATGCGCACTCGACGATTTTGGGCCAGTAAATTACTGAAATCGTTCCAGGCATCCTCTGTGTAATTCACAATGTAATACCCAATCGAATTGTGATTCAATTTGATCCAATATGCCGACCGTTCCAGTGACAATTCCACTGAAATTCCAATTACTATAGATTAATAGATTAACTTTTTAAAAAGTTAGAGATACAATCGAACGAAAAATTGTTACTCATGTAAAAATAAGTGGAAAACGTGGAACACAATTATTTGACTATTTCATTTTTGCTTTCCTTCATCGTGTAATTGTTGAACACGGTGAACGCAAGTAGTATACGACGAAACTGGTCAGCCAGAAATTATTTACATTAAGTACGTGCACGTCCAACGGACGTTCAGACACAATTTTCACCTAAAAATTCTATTCCACGTTTTTTATCCATTTTTCTATATAGAATACCCTCAACCGCGATTGCACCATTGTCTGTATTACCACAAGAAAAGTTCGCGAGAAACCAATCCAGCTTGACTCCGTCCTTTCTGCTGGTTACGTATCTTACGGGAATCGTCCAACTTCCGTCACTGTAAATAAAAAACGAGAATTCACGATAAATGTCAGATATTTCGCATTCCTCTTTCGTTCTGTTCTCTATCGCTATGCGTACTAACTCCATCGTTTCAGAGAAGCGTCTGTTCGTCGCGTACCGTCGCTGGAAGAGCCGGAAGCCCTTATTGTTCCGGCGGACGTTGATCACCGGAAATCCAGGGAACCTGATCCACCGGTCGATGAAATCGACGATATCGACGGCGGTGCGCGTACTGTTCCTCAGAATCTCGAACAGCTGTCGGGACTCCGCATTACGGATCTGGTAGGTCCGCAGATACTTTCTGATACCGGAAATAAATCTAGAACTGCCCACCGCGTCCTCGAGCATCCTGATCACTGCTGCAGCCTGGCATTCGACCGATCGATCATTATTATTACTTTTGCCTTCATTCTATTAAGTTTTTTGTTTGATATGTCAATTGAATTGAATTTAACATGTGAACGATAACTGAAAATATGCCGAAGAATTGTATACTGTTCGGGATGTCTCGTTTAAAATAGGCTACCTTTACGTCTTTAAGTTATGTAAATTAACATTCTTTCGTTTTTCAATACACTTCTATTCTTTGATACCGTTCAGATGACATAGAGTACATTTTCGTGCATCATCATGCCTAAAATTAATAACAGGATGGCCTAATTTAGAAGAGGCACCCTGTATACATAGAGCTCGTTTAGAACTCACTTTCTGATACGAAATCCGATCGAACATTTCCTCGATTTCGTTCGAATCCTCGATCCGTTTCACAATAGGGCGAGCGCGAAGTTTCACATCTTGTTTCATGGAGATGTATTTAGTGCTCAAGGGGAAGGAGTCCATCTGAGTTGGAGGAAAAAAGAAACTATGAAGAAAGAAGTTAGGGAAAGATGGAATCGTTTCAGCGTGGAAACTATAAATGCGAAAGTGATTGACCAGATTCCAGTCCGGGAACAACGAGTTCACCGCCATATGCTCCATGTAGGTGGCGAATCCTTCGTTCAGCCAGAGATCGTCCCACCATTTCATGGTGACCAGATTGCCGAACCACATGTGAGCCAGCTCATGGGCAACCGTCAAGCTGACGCTTTTTATATTGAAGCAAGAACTGTCCTCCACGCTGCGAAGCAACTCCGTTTCGCGAAACGTGATCAGGCCCCAATTTTCCATTGCACCGGCCGCGAAATCGGGTATGGCGACCAGATCTGATCAAGTACAGCACAGTTTCTTTCAAACGCAAATAAATATTTCTTTATCGAATTTTTTAAAACAAAAAAAATGTGTTCATCTTGCCACTGTACACTTGTTTCTTCATAGCACAATTTAAAGAATGGTTATGTACACTAATTAAATTTCCATTATTAGATTAACTTGTAAATGTCATTTGAATCCTATTGCGTAAATGATTGTTGTTAAAAACAGCTTCTTTTCTTTTACCTTCTTAGCACTTAAATTGTGCAGGCAAATATTTGTGAATCGTAAATGCATTAGAAAATGTCTAGGGTTAATTTTTAGAACAAATCAGTAGTTACCGAGCTTCGGTAGTGGATAATCAATTTGGAATATCCTTAAATAATATTGCATCAAATTGATCGTGACGTTTAAGGCGAACGAAGTTTTCGGTTTGTACGTGGGCCTCGCGCAGATAGCAATCGGTATCTCGTTTCCGTTTAGTAGCTTCACGGTAGATCCTAAACACTCGAAATCGCTGACGAGGAAAGCAACGAGATACGTGGACATCGGTGGCGAAGGCTCGAAATATGCGATCATTTTATTGCTGTCCTCTTTTGTTGTCTCCAATTTCTGTGGCGAAACAACGTTAGCCTATTATTTCGTTCACGGATTTTTAATTGTTACATCGACTCACTGCAATTGGCATGTTCGAGCGAGCGTAATACAAAAAGTTTTTTGAATAGACCAGGCGAACAATGAAAATGGATTTGAAGCTCGGCTCGTCAAAGCAAGGGAACGCAGTTCTTGCGTAAAACGGCTCAAATTGTGTTACCGCTAACTTCCTGTGCGATAGAAAATAATCATCGTAACGCCAATACTTTCCCTGTGTAATAAATTAACTGATGCTTACCTAACGGACTTGTTGTTGTTTACATAGGTGCTCAAATAAAATCCACTCATCTTTCCTTTCAAACTACCGCTAAAATTCATTTTCAAAAAATATTCCCCTAAAGAAATATTTCGATAGGTTTTTATTACCAACATCTCACGTTTGTTAACGTAACACAGATACTGTATTCGAACTTCCGTTAGGGTTTCTGTCACGTACAATTTGGTCGACGATACAATTAAATCTTTCGAGTGCAAAACGATGTAGCTTTGATTCTGTGATAAAATTCGAATTGTTTATGTTACGATAAATAAGGCACGCGTGTGTTATTTGTCAAGTTGAATTCACTAACTGTTAGTAATTCGATATCGATGCGAACGGTGCCGTGGAATTCGTCCTTTTTGAAGTCAGGTGAAATCTCGAGTACGTACTTCCTGGGAACTACACTGTCCGGGAGGCGTTTCTCGATCTCCATGGACTCATTGTAATATGGAGCTAAATTATCCCAAGAGACCTCGCCGTTGATCACACGAGAATCCTCCGTCTTCATTAAGACTATTGTAATTAAGATGAATCGTCGGACGGTCATTTTGCTTCCGGAACAAGGATTCCTTGTTCCAGCCACTGGTTTCCTTATCTTGTCAGGCCACAGAGCTTAAGTTGAAGAACGGATTTCTTTGTTTATTGAGGCTTCATCTAGATGAAAATCTCTTAATCTCTTCTCCATAAAGAGGAGGGAGGGGAGGGGGGTGGGAGATTAATTAAAGAAATGCAAAGAAATATCTTTTAATAAACGAGAAGAAGAGAATTTATAATCATGAGAATTGGTTAGGTATATTTTCGTGTTAAGAAAGAAATTCTGCTCACTTCAGTTTATTATGAATAAGCTTTATACATTTGTAAAAAAAAAAACCAGGCATTAATGGAAAAAGTTGATGTCATTCTTTTAGTTGAATTGCATAAAGCTGCGGACAGAGAAATAGTTTTTAACCAGCGACGCAAGAACGATTATGTGTGCCATACTGGATCGATGGGCGTCTTTCAGCATGCTATAGTATACTAAAGTGAAAGTAACCGGAAGAATGGGCATAGAGTGGTTTCGAAGCAGCGGACCAATCAGAACATTCGCCATATCTTACCGAAAGCGTGAATCTATCAGGGGGGAAAAGGATGGAAAGAATCCAGGCCATGGAGAGGGAAATGTATAAATCTTACATAACCTTGGAAACCGGCTAGTCTACAGTGAATTATCGTGCGTTGCACTTGATTGTCAGCAAGTGAGTGCTCCATTTATCCTACAGACAGTATGATCAGAAAACCAATAACGATAACCAGCAATTTTTCCAGGCAGAAAATCAAAATTTTTATCGAAATGAAATTTCGAAGCAGTGTTGCACCTCGTAAATTATTTTATTTTACAGATTGACGAAAATGACGAGCTACAAATTAGTGTACTTCAACGTGATGGGATTGGGAGAGCCCATCAGGTTCCTTCTCAGTTACGGCGGAGTTGAATTCGAGGACGTTCGCCTAACTCATTCCTCGGAGGATTGGTCAAAGCTGAAGCCGAGTACCGTTTATTTTATATTTTATTTCGAACACCGTTTGGTAAATTTAATGCTGAATTTTAATGTTTTTCCAGCGACCCCGTTCGGTCAGCTGCCCACGTTGGAAATCAACGGCAAAGTTTACTCGCAAACGTTACCTATTTGCCGTTACTTGGCCAAACAGTTTAATCTGCTCGGCAAAACCGATTTGGATACGCTGCAGATCGACGCGATCGCTGCCGCTCTTCACGATTTCAGGCGGCGTAAATATTGATTTCTTCCCTGTGCAAATTGATTCCTTTCCGCGCGATGCGCTCCCATAAATAAATCGTTCGATGCTGCCGCGTGATCGATAAGTTTCTTTTTTTTTTCTTTCTAGTGACAATATCGAATTATTATAGGGAGAGCGATCCGGTTCTGAAAGCCAAGAAAAAAGTTGACGTAATGACGAACGTGATCCCGCTGTATTTGAACAAATTGGAGGAACTTACGAAGAACAATAAGGGATATTTGCATGGTGGTCAAGTAAATATTTTTCATTCGACTATAACAGTTTTGTTCGAATATCAAATTAACCGTTTTGTGTTCTGTAAATATTTTTTAGTTGAGTTACGCTGATCTATTTTTCGTCGCTATCTCGGATTCGTTAAATACAGCTTACGAATCTGATATTACAAAGGATAAGCCGCATCTGAAGGCCCTAAAGGAGAAGGTTCTTGGGCTTCCAAGTATTAAAGCGTGGGTGGAAAGGAGACCGAAATTGGAGTTTTAATAATCAACGTATATATTTAAAATTTTATGCGATGAATGCTGCAAAAATCTGCATTTATGTATCGTATAAATATAAACGTATAAAAATTCAAATATTACAACTGTATTTTAATTGTTGCATAAAGTGGTGTGGTTTAAATCTGGCGGTATAGCTTGTGGTCGACCAGCTTACCAGCAGTTGTTTACATTACTATCGAGTGTTCCAATAAAAGGAGTTATTAAACGAAGTAGAGCCGTAAAACTCATCAAAAATACAATTGAAATGCAAACAGAACAAGTATCGAGATTGACAACCGTTACCAAATTTGGAAACGTTTGAAGTTCTCGTTTCTGGAGGCCAACAAGTGGCCTACTAACCTAGCTTATCGAATCGATCGATACTCCTGCTTTTGCATCCTTTTTCGTTATTTTACATGGGTTTTTTCGGGCAATAAAAACAGAGTGATTGATTGCATCGTTTTGAGAAAGGTCGAATTTTAATTCATTTAGATGGAAGATCGTCGTTTGACCATGGCGGTTGGTGGCGCCTTCACTCGGTGAACGGGTGGCGGCAGCTGGTGGCGGCGCGGCCAATGAGCGCTCTCGAATGATCGCTGCGCGTGGAGGGCTGCGCGACCGTCTCCTAGCCGCGGAGCCGTCAGTGTGCGCGCCGCGGAGAGCCAGACAGACAGACATCTTGTAGTAGAATTTAGCGGCGTGGTGTTTTCGACCGTGGGTGTCGGTGTCACGGTTTCGTGTCGCGGTGCTCGTCATTACGGTGTCGTCGCCGTCGCCGTCGTCGTCGTCGTCGTCATCGCTGTCTTCACCGCCTTCACCGTCGTCGTCGCCGCCGTCTTCGTCGTGCTTGTTCGCCCTGTGTTCACGCCGCGATCGCTGTAGTTGTCCTCCGCCTCGTCGTCGTTGTCGTCAAAAGTCATCGTTTTACGGTTATCGTTCACCCGAGGTTCGATCGTGCTACTCGTGTGGTGGTACCGCGGTTGCGAGACCCCGTCGTGCGGGCCGTGCAGCTCGCGTGGTCCAGCGATCCAGTTACTCGCCCCGCAAAAGGCGTTGGTGGTACCTTTTGTCAGGCAGAGGGAGAGAGCAAGAGAGAGGGAGCGAGAAAGACGAGAAGAGGACATATACCGTAGATCGGTTGGTGTAGTAAATACACGGGGAGCGAGAGGGACACGGCAGAATAATTTTTCACTCTGCAAACGCCCAATGAACAACGCTTCGGAGCCACCGATGTGCCGCACCGTGCGATAACTTCCGTCACCTCTCCGACCCCCGTCTCCTCCCTCCCCTACTCCGTGCGTGTGTATGTGTGTGTGCCGCGCCGGGCTCTCGAGGTGAAAATACCGCCCTCTCCTTCCACCCAACCCCCTGTTCGAGAGGAAGGTGCTACCTCGCGCGAGTAACTACGGCTAGAGAAAGAAGAAAAAACAGTGACAGAGTGACACGGTGAGAGAGTGGGAGAGAGAGACGATCCTGTGTGACCGGGAAGAGGAAGAGTGAAATAGAGAAGAGGCGAGGAGAGAAAGAGAGCAAGAGGCCGGTGCCCACCCGTCAACCATCCTGATACAGCATGACCTCGAACAATTCGCAGAAGCTCTCCACGACGGAACGAGTGATCAAAAGTAAGCGATACAACCACTTTTTCTTTCTAATCACGATCATGAATGGTGTTATTGCTGCACGCAGTGTACGATGCCACCTTGGCTTCGTACGTGCGTGTCAGTATACGCGCGATCTTAACTTGTGTGTACGTGTGCGTGGCCCTGCGGCCTCGTCTTTTCCGGCCACCTCGGTCGGTACGTCAGTGTGCTCCCGTATTTCTTCGCTTGTGTTTCTTTTCTCTCCCTAACGTATTGCTGCTACCGCATCGTTGATTCTTATCTATTCTACGATTACCCTAATCCCTCAAACGAAACCTCTCATCATGGCGTTTCGAAAACGAGTGAGAAATAAGTAGGCACGTCAAAACACGTCGCGTGCCGTACAGGATTGATTTTCTTCGTAGCTTCACGGCGCCATTTGCTATCGACCTGCAGCATTCTCATTGACCCTTCAAACCACGCTTTTCCACCCTTACGTCCCATCTACGTTCCCTTATGCCCCCACCGCAATTTCAGCAACAGACCGACGATTGGAATTCTATTCCATTGCCACCCGCTGCTCCTTCGGTTTATTCCTCGCGCTGAGCAACCTAACCTAATTCGCGTTTTGCCCACCAACCCCGCCTCCCCCGCCATCTTCTTGTCTGCAGAGCCGCGCGGCTCGCGCGGTTAGCCTCGTTTCCATGAGGTCGAGGAACGGAATCGTCTCGAGGACGCGGCATGCCGCTCTCAAGACGAGGATTTCGCGTCTGGACGTCGTCGTTCGAACAGCTGACCGGCTCGCCTGTACGTGCGCTAATGCGTGTCCGATGTAAATACGCGTTTCGCGGCCAGAGATGCGACCATTGGCGTCAACACACGTAGCTTTCACAGGGGCGTTGAAAACTTGGCCCATTTTTTCCTTCCCCTTCCACATCCAATAAACACGTTTCCAGCAGTTCGTTGTTTTCCCGTACTTATTTACCTCGTATCGATGCTTTTCCGAGCGACCTTCTTTTTTGCCCCGCAGAATAATTAGTGCTCACCAGCAGACGCAAAAAAATGCGGTCAGACGTTGCGCTATGAAACTCGTCGATAAGTTCTCGTTATGATCTCCGCAATGACCTCTATTTCTAATGAAATTGATATGCCTTGTCGATCGCCTATGAAAGGACAGGGTCTTTTTTCCGAGTGTTTTCGGTCGTTCAACCCCAACCGGATGATGGTAGGCTTAACCTTTTTGCGTTCTGTTTCAACTGTAGCGCGCACTGCCACGCACAACCGCCATTGTTGGGCGTATTTTTGTTTTCATTCTTCGGTCCAGGCACGCGGCGAAGCATTGTCCTCTGTTCGCCGATACAAGCATGCCCTTTTAGCCGAGGAAGCGTGTTGACCCACATTGCTGCCGAAAAGGGGAACTGGTTCAGGACGTACAGGTGGCACTTCAGGTCATCGACCCTTATTGCGTGGCGCCCTCCGCGTGTTTTTCTTTCCCACTCCGGATCCCAGGCTCCTTTTTTCGTTACTCCCCCTCGCTGTTCTCGTTTGCTCGTTTCAAACCTCGCTCCGATTATTTTCTTTCCTTTTTCTCTCTTTTTCGTCGGACCGTTTTCGTCGATCTCTCTCGTGCCACCGTAACCAATGCAGGTTTCCCGAAACTGTACGGAGGTGTTGTAACGCTGTTTTAATGTTCCTCGTCGTTGAACGATGACTTCATGGAAATAAAATTCACACGGAATTTTTAGTCGCCCTATTTTTAACTTGTTTTATTCCATTAGAAAATTTCGATTAGCTGATATTTCGATTAAACGTTAGAAATATTCGATTAAAGCCTGTTAATTTGCTGAAAAATCGATCGTGTGACGTATCGCGTTCTCTAAGCAGCATCGAATTGACAAGAGGTTCTCGTAAGATGAAATGGAGTTAAAAATAGACGTCGCTACGGTTACGCGTGCGACCGCGAACTATCAACCACCGAATATAACTCATTGTCGTGACAGGAATATCGTAATTTGGAGGACCTCCAAGCATCGTCGACGATTAACGATTTTTAACCGGGCCTTTGATAATCCGTCCGGCGTTATTCATCCACACGATTGCGTAGGGAACACGGGGACATTTGTCTGTCGTTCGTTTCGTTCGTCTTTTTTCGCGACGCTTAACCAACACCTCGGATCCTGAACTTTGACTTAATATTGGCAATTGATGTAATTATTGATCAGTCATTATTTTTACTTTGCGTTTTTTAAAATTTTCGAAATTTTAATATTTCAATATCCAAAGTGTCTATTTTTTTTAAATAGCAGAACGATGTTTTTTTTTTCTTTCTCATTTTAATGTAGTAGCAACTCATAAGTATAAATAACAAATTAAATTTCAGAGTTTTTGTAATCGATATAAAGAAAGGATTAGGATTGTAAATATACGCGTTGGAGGGGGTTGATATTAGTATGTTAAATTATCGATAGCAGAACAATGTTTTTTTTCTTATTTTAATGTAGTAGCAACTCATAAGTATAAATAACAAATTAAATTTCAGAGTTTTTGTAATCTATATAAAGAAAGGATTAGGATTGTAAATATATGCGTTGGAGAGGGTTGATATTAGTATGTTAAGTTATCGATAGCAGAGCAATGTTTTTTTTCTTATTTTAATGTAGTAGCAACTCATAAGTATAAATAACAAATTAAATTTCAGAGTTTTTGTAATCGATATAAAGAAAGGATTAGGATTGTAAATGTATGCGTTGGAGGGGGTTGATATTAGTATGTTAAGTTATCGATCGTTGCTCTGAAATCGCGATTTTCTTTGAAACCTCGTCCACTTTCGAACACGTTCGTATCGAACGATAGAAACGCCAAGGCTCTCGACGTCTGCTCAGGGTTAAGTTATACGTTGACTTCTATTTCTCGTTCGCTCATCGGGCCGCGTGTGTGTCGCGTCGGTATGGAAATTACGTTTTGCCACAACTGGCGCATCTGTCGGGATGCCCCGGCGGCACGCTCGAGCCACCTTGTTTTGCATTTTGTTTGTCGCGTTTTATTCTACGCGCCACGAATTCTTCTGTGAAGATCATTTCGAGATAGACGCGCGTTGTTCGTTTAGCATCGGTGTGTGTTCATCAATTCGACGATGAAAGTTTCAATGGCTGTCGAACGCAGCTTGTTTCGCGATTGTTTGCTAAACTTAGAAGCTCCTCTTGAAGTACTATTGGGATACGAAAAGGTGACCGACTATCCACAAGCTAAAAGATGTGAGATGCTAGGAGAATTGGTCGCTTGTTCCACCCATTCTTCCCACTTTTTAGGTGCATAGGAGTAGGATTTCCAGATATCAGAGGATAATGTAGAAATTTAGGGAACACAGAAAATTATAGACATAGGATTGTCTCGATGTATTAATAAAATAGAGCGATGTTTAATAAAATTATAAGTATCTTTAACATAGAGGTTCGAATAGAATGATATGAAACTTTATTTTAATTTGTAGCATGATTATTACACAATATTAAACGTTATTAAACAATGAAAACTAACTTGATCAGGCCGTGAATTGTCTGTTGCAGAGAAAAATGTTTCAAAGTAAAAATTGCACGAGATATCAAAATATTACAGTACCATGCGATACTGTGCCACTTTTATTTGAAACGTTTTTCTTTGCAACAGATAATTCACAAGTTATTCGAGACGATTAAGTAGCAAGACTCAGGAGTATTGCTTGGTATTCTTGAAACGGTTCCCGGCAATTGAATCGATAAATCAATTTTAGCGGATATTAGGAACGATTTTGAGGCGGTTTAACTATGTGGTGACAGAACGGTAATGTAGAATAACAAATTTTACGTTTATACGGAGACTGTTGTTGGACAGGAGCGGCGGGACTTTGGCCCGAGCCCTTGGCACCAAGGTGTGAAACACGAAACTCAGAAAACAGAAGAATTCCCAAGTGTAGACCTGTATGTGATGACCGAAGAAAGTATCTAAACGTTCAGTTCGTTCGGTTACTGTTGAAAATATTTTTCTTATTAATACACACATTTCGTGTTGTGCATCGATACAATAAAACTGAATACCTTCACTGATTAAGACTATTATCATTAAATAATAAATTATTCAACGTAAACACGACCCTTTCAATGGATAATAGATTTCGTCTTAAATCACCTTAAATATCATCCCACCCCCCTTCTTTCTGTCTCATCTTTGTGAATCACAAAATTGCACACAAACGCATAGAAATGCACGAAACACACAATAGGACAGTGGTGAAATTATTTTAAAAGCTAATGATAACACTCACAGTGGCTCCAAAAAGAATTGATACACTGTATTATAAGGAAATTCATCTACTTCTGAAATTCTAATTTCAATGAAACTTTATGTGTATACAGAGCATGGTGTGTCCTGCGTGGAGCAATTTTTTTGGCGGCAAAATTTCTTTTAAGAGGGCTGATAACGAATCTCAAAGTTTCAGCGATTTTTCACGCTTTGTGTACAAGCTTTTCTGTGGTCTTTTTTTATGCCAGGGCGATAGGGTATTAAAAATCAAACATTTTCTATTTGAAAGATTTTGCTACATCAAGCACCATTATAAAGTTATGTTTAAAAAATGAGAGAAAACTCAGAAACTTCAACGCTGGTTTCACCCCTTTAAAATGGCGTTTAGATGAAAATAAGAGATTAATTCATACGTATACTGTTGCGATCTATATACCCACAAAGTTTTATCAAATACTTCTATCAGACTTAGAATTTCAGGGTTAAACGAATTTATTTGTGACATGGTGTACGAATACTTTTTGGAGCCACTGTATGTGTGTCGTATCAATTACGTTAGTGCATACATACAATCACTCTTTGTGACGGACAATTATCGAATTTAAAAGGCATCGCGTTACACGGCTCGTCCCTTACCGAGCTAATATTTTCCCAATTTAATTACGTCTCCAGCTGACCACCCCTTTCTTCTAAAGCGACATTTCGGCATCCAAGAAATTTATACGTTCCTGAACACGTGTTACAGAAACTAAGACCCTCCATTCTCGGCGATTGCCCCGATAATTGTTCGTTCCCCGAACTACGTCTAATTATGGGGGTGACGAGTTGATTATCGAGATCGAGGGGTTGCTTTCGTCTTTTGTTTGATTGTCCTGGTGACTTCTAGGCGAGTGCGAATTAAGCGTGAAAGTTCGATCGTTGAGGTCAGAGATAGATTTTTCTTAGGAAGTTAGGGTTGGATGTGTGCGGGGGATGTTTACCCTTGTAATATCAACAGGGTGATGCTTCGCGTTCATCGTAACGCTCTCTTAAAAATTTCCACTAACATTGTTACCCATATTTCTTTCTTAATTCTATCCATCGTCTGTATTATAGAAGTAATTGTGACAAATTCGATGAAAAAATTATGCCAATGAAAGGAAGCATAAAATACTGGAACCAGAATTATATAAAACAATTGTGATGATAAAGTTTTCTTTAATTACTTTGGTGGTTCAGGTTACGTTCCGGTTACGTTTAGATTTTTTTGATACAAAAATATCAGAATTAATTGCTTAGGGGGTGAATTGCCGGTTTTAGTCATTGAGATCGATTCCTTTTGTGTTTTTCTCGAAAGGGACCCATAGAGTTGCAGTTTGCGTGAACTTTCCTGTCAAATTAAGTATTTAATATTGAACATTAATAGGACAACCATCCAACTTTTTGACATTGTTCCTTTCACATTTTATTCTACACTTTGCAATGCCGAAGCAATTCAAAATTCCCAGCTACGTGTTATTCAACTAAATTATACCTCTCGCTGTTCTTGTTTGATGCAAGTATCGGAGGAAGGGGAATATACCGGTAATTACATTTTATTTCAACGCGACAGACGCTGCTCAAGCCTTTCAAGTATCGCAGTGGCCGTCGACTGACGAGCGCATTGTCTTTCGAACGTTTTGAGACGATCGCATCCAGCAGTTTGTAATGAAATCAAAGAGCTTACAGCCTGGCCGGGGTTCTCGCTAACGACATTACGCTGGCTCGATTGCGAGATAATCGTTCTGTTCGCGCGTGGACTCGAGCAGCGTCTCCTTAATCCGTTTTAATGAAAAGGAAAAGACAGAGAAAGTAAACTCGCATAGCAAATTTATCGATTTTTTAATCCCGAATAATTATTTCGAAGCCTGATCGTGAAATCAGAACAGATCTCTGGTAGACTTTGTTTAGGAACTACGTAGAGAACATGAATTGAGATTGTTGCGAAATTAAGTCGCATTCAATTGATCAATGTAACGGATATTTGAGAGTAGAAGAAAATGGTTTATCATAAATTTTACCGAAAGAAATTGTAGCCGCAACGGTACAGAACTAACCGTATAGAATTCAAAGCCACTGTGTTCGCAGTACAAAATTTTTCAAATCACAAGGGTGTCGTTTCCCCTGAATCGCGTCGCGAAAAGGAGACACATCTGTAGGAATAGTTAACAATTGTAGGAATACCGAAATTCGAGAATAAATTCTATGGAATTTACCGAACAGCGTTGAAGAACGAAATTTTTCACGCCGAAGTACCATTTATTAGGAATCGAGGCAGGCGAGTGTGATTCGTTAACTCTTCCTTCCGCGTGAACAATGCTTCTTTGTCCTACTGGAATATGTACACACACATATATATTTCCAGCGAGTTCACGGGAAATCTGGCCTCTGATAATAAAGATCACGTTCACCGGGTCGTTCTTTTGTGACGAGAAAAATTGCATCCCTCTTTACTTCACCCCCGCCTCCCAGCGCCGCCGGCGATATTCTTGGCCCGATGCATTCTGATTGCATTAAATATGCAGAGTGTACGTGCACGCTCTCCTCCTCTTTTCCCTCTTTTCCCACCCTGCCTCCTCCGTTCGATCGTTTTCACCCTCCCGCCGTCGCCTGTCTCAGGGATTCTCCTTCCATGGCCCCCTTCTTCCGGTTCTGACGAACTCTATAAATAATGGAGAAACGGTGAACTACAAATTGCTCTTTATGGAAATTGACTTCATCGTTGTCGTTCACCTTCTTTCTACCTCTCTTTCGTATCTTTTTTTTTCTCTTCGCTTCCTTTTTCTTTCACTCGACATCGCGTTTCCCCGCTACCAACACCGCCCCCCCCGCCCCTCTGTCGGCTATCGGTTCGCTCGAGGAAGGGCGTTCGATCGGAAGGAATTCTTGCCTCTTCAGGTTCTTCGTTATTATTCACTTTGTTCGCGTTTCTTTGGAGAAGTTGGCGATATTTATACACGTGAATCATCGAGGTGGTACGTTGTGTTTTTTTAGACGTCGAACGGAGGAAACTTTTGCCGCCGATTTGACTGTCGAGGAAATCGGGGGTGGAAAATGGTAGACGGGGGTAAACAGGGATAAACAGAATCTCTTTTATTGAGATTATTTTGTATCTATTTACTAACCTGTACAGTCTTTACAATATTGAGAATACAGATGTTCTTTGATTCGATGCTCAAGGAAGTTAAGGGTGGAGAAGGGTGGAAGTTAAAGTAAACGGTTAAACCCTGTCGCTACTTCGTCGTACCATTTACCATTAATGGAATTTATTCCTCTTTAGCTTCAAAATTCCGGTGTGCGATAATTAAAAATAATCGAATCGTACCTCGGCGACATTTTGGTCTTAAACTCAAGCTTCCCATCGTGGGCGCAGAAATTCTAGTAAAAGAAAAGGGGGGGGAGAGTTTCGGGAGCCCTTCGGAAAAGTCGAATGACCGGTGAGGAAAGGGAAAACGAAAAGCTGTAGGGCGAATCGTTGCACGTAGATATAAACAGAGAACGGCAAGGCTCGGGTTCAATTGAAGGCAACTGGCAATGATCGAGAACTCGTGATCGCGAAAGTGATAAATGAATCACGGAGTGGCTCTCGCGCGCGCCGCATAATCCCGCGATTTCAAAACAGCCCGCGCGCGCTCCTCGTGTACAATCGCTCGCAAAAGTCTCGACCCACCAACTTGATTCTCAAATATTTAAAAAACCACCGGATTTTCGAACATTTTATAGGTATCGGCTTATCCGCGAGTTAATTGAGGTTCTGAGAAAACACATTTATTTTGCTACAGAAGTCAGAAGTAAATCAGAAACAGAGAATCACCGAATTGTGCCGGAAGTTATCGTTTGTTAACCACAAATTTTAACACAGCGAAACCCTTTATTCAAATCTTTTATCCAGATATTCTGTTATTCGAGTAGAGCGTTGAGAGTATTTTAGAAAATTATGAAACTTAACAGGGAAAATTAGGGTAGGTGTACGAGTATTTAAGGGAACCGTTAACCTCCTTAATGTCCATTGAAACGAGTGACTGAAATTTTTCTGTTATCCAAAAATTCTTTTACCCGGAACACTTTTGTCTCCCCGTTGGTTCACACCCACACGGAAGGGCATGCCCGTGAACAACCGCAATTTTCGACATCACGATTGCGTTCACAGTTTATTTACACTTTCCTATAAACAAACGAAAGGATCGTCGTCGCTTCTTCGTAATCTCCACGATTTTATCTGATAAACTGATTGCTCGATGGTTCAGTACAAACGTACGAAGTCCACGTAAACTGTTTCCCGCGTGAAACGCTCGAAAATGTTGGCGATTGCCCGAACATTTTTGCTGGTGACTGTGTGCACGTATATAGAATATCATCGTGGCGGATGTCGTTCGTGCACAGGTTTGGATCTCGCGTGGATATCGCGTTAAATATTGGAACGCGGCCTCGCTTGTGTTCCTCGCGTTAATCTAGGATTTGCATCATTCGACGTAACAGTGTGTGACTGGTCGCGCTCGTGTGTTGTGCCGGTTATTTATTAAAGGCGAAACTATTCTGCGGCGACGATAGCCCCGCGGTGTGTGTGTCATTATTTGCCAACGGTGGCCGGTCTATAAATATTTTCATAGCTTCATAATGCCTGCCTTCGTATGCTATTTTCGTTTGCTCCGACCGACTCGCCGATCCATCGAGATAGGACGCGATACAACCGGGGCCACCTTCGGCTTGCTCAGGGACCACGTGCTCGACGACGACGACGATGACGACGACGACGACGATTAGGTCGTTGGAACGATGATCGACGAGGCTGCTTAACACTATTCCTACCACAACCGGTCAAATGATCGTTTTTAAAATTTCGATTAGAATTTCATATATACAACATAATTGAATCGCCTTTAAACTTTAAACTTTTCCTGAAATATACATATAGTACAGTTTTCAATATTCACTTTTTTTGTCATTGTTTATTTTTTGAGAAAAATTTGTAGTCTCTCTTACGTGGGAATGTCGCGGTAGGAATAGGTATGCGTGAAGTGTCGGTAGGAATAGTGTTAAGGTGGCTCCGAGTTGGGATAGGTTTAGAGTGAAGTTTAGAAGTTTAGACGTTTAAGTTGTTTTATGCATAAGTTTCATCTAGATCTATTCAGCCAGTCTCTTTGCTTTATAAAACAGCTGCTACACAATAATGCTCTTCTCTGTAAAATTTTCTCATCTTTATACACTTCTTTTCTATTTGTATATTTCTACTTTTCTCTGTTACCATTATTAGATTTCCATACCTCACTGTAATAATTTCCTTGTAATTCTCTAATGGGTTAATCTCGTATAAATAAATAAATAAATAATGGTAAAGATCCATCGAAGAGGAATTATCGGGTAAACGATTAAATAAATAAATAAATGAAAAAGAATGAAATTAATATTCTAGCGTTGAAAGATTCTTCTGCTCGATCACCTGAAACTGGTTTCGTTAAGGTACAATTCGTGTAGAAAGTTGGAGCAAAGTATACGTTTGAATTTAAGGGGAAGTATCGAAAATAATGGTTTAAGGTTAGTCTGCAGAATCTCGTCGCTTTTTTTCGGCAACCTTTAAGACGTGCAATTGTTATAAACCAATATCAATCAACCGCTTAGCTAACGTGCGGAATAAGTTAATGCGATAAAATGAAAATCTTTACTAGTTGCTTCGTAAGATTTTAATTGTGTTATTTGCTGAAGTGTTTAAGCTTCTTGGAGTATCGTTTAGCAGTATCAGTGCAAACGATAACAGCTTCAGGTTTTGCTCACAAATCCACGGTATTGCTACTGTTCTTCCACCATTACCTATCGCAGTAATTGGAGATTTCGATGAAAAAATCCGCCATCTCCGTTTCCGGCCCTTCTCATACTAGAACCTATTCTATTAACAATCAATAGAAAAGCATAACGTAGCGTGGTTTACAATTTTTTGAATAATTTTCTGGAAAAATCCTCGGTTTCGTTCGAATCCACCGACAGAAACCGAAATTTTTTACCTACCAATCTAAACACAAGCAGTGCCTTACGAAGACCAAATCAGTGATTAGTCATTAAGGTAACACAGCAATCGCAATAAATGTTCCGTTAGATTCCCCTAGCGTCTCGCGATAAGCAGCACGATTTCACGTCTTCTGAAGCTCCCCACCGCGTCCCAGCGCAAACTTGGACGATAAAAGAACGGGATTAACGCGCGCAAACAGATAGAACGAGGAACACTCGCGGATGCTAATTACATTTGACGGTGGCACGTGTTTGCCACCCACGTGGCGCCTGATAAGAGATCGCGATAATAATATCAGGAATGTGTCGAGGCATACGTGACCCAATTTTTCTCCCCAGCCTATTCTCTAACGTTGCCGTTTCTTTTTTTAATCGGGTCGCGTTTACACTGTCTCCCGAAAGTTTTGGTACGCCTATCGGATTTCTGTTCTACATACACGTGTTTACACACGCTATCGGGCATAAATCGCGAGGTGTGTAACATCTGACAGTAACTTGACGCTACGAACGTTAGAGTTTCTAAATATATCTTGGGTGTTCGTATCGTATGCGATAAAAATCAAGCGTTTCAAACGCAATCGGTGATTGTTTTAAAAATATTTACAATTTCTTTGTCAACGTTCTGCAGGTTGCAATTTCGATTCGCATGAAGTCTTCAATGTTGATCCTTCGTTAATCTTAATCCTACCGTTCCGAATGATTTGTTTCAATTATTCTTTGAGGTTAAGCAAACTTTTGCAATATTCAACCGTCTGTCAAAGCACATACGGAGGAAAGAAAACAAAGCTCGCGCGGATTTAAGAAAGTTCCGCGAGCACTTGTGCGCCCATCACTTTTGATCGATAGTGTATATTGTTCTAGAGCTCGATTAATCGACGAGCAAAGCGATAGGTGTAGTAGATAAATCGCTCGCGAATTCGAGATAATCCCGTTCAGTGACGGTCCGGATAAAATCCGTGGGACGGATCTCGATGTCGGATCCGTTGGTACAATACGTCATGGTTGCCGAATAACGCGAGGGAAGAATCGAGGATCGCGGTTGCTGAAACGTATTCTTGGCAACCTGTTTAAAATAACGCGGCGAGAGCTGTTCGGTCCACGGTGTGTTACAGAAGTCGCGTTGATTTGTGCTCGCGAAATTTCTGTGGTCCGTCGAACGACACAGACAACGAACGATAGGACTTGTTGCACGATAGACGGTACGATTTGTCAGGCAAGGATCGGTTTGCGAAAGTTGCGAATTTTCAAATTGCTTGACAAATTTCACCTGTTACTCGTTACCGTCCCAAAATTCTCACTAAACGCCTTGGAGCAGAATCATTTGTCCACCGTATTTGCAAGAGATCGAAAGTAAAAGCAACGTGGAATCATTAGAAAGGATAAAATAGGGGTGAAAATTAACGTAGCAAAGGGTAGTTCATTCGTCATTCTAATTTAATAAACAGAAGAGCGGCAACTTGTTTCGCTTCTGTAAACCGTGTGGCGTGATAGAATTTTATCGTCAACAATGAGGATATGAAATAAAAGGAAAATGGAAACTACCAAAAAAATGAGGATGAAAATTCGCAAGACAAAATCTTCCGAAGATTTATCGATTTTTATTCGAATCATTTTTCACCCATTTTTATTATTCATACTAGCCGACTTAGTTATCGCAAAATTATACCAGCTACGTATTGCGTTCCTTGAAATTCCTCGTGTTTATTTAAATTGTCGAGAAAAAAGAACTGTAATCGACCGCATCACTTTCTTAAAATTCCGCTTGCATCACACATTAATTAACTTATTCGCACGATCGCCCGGTTACGTCACAATGAACGAGGAGGCCTGACACCTCGACGTAGAAAAATAAAACAGGCTCTAGTAGCTGTTACTATAGTAGTACGCGTACACTGGCTAGTATAGCGCGTACAGAACAGCCGTATAACCGGGCCCCGTGGCGGCTCGTGGCTCACGGCTGGGTGGAGTGTAATAATAGACACAAACTCATTTGGCCGGTCGGCCAACTACATTTGGCTCGGCCGTCGTCCACTGTTCGTTCGTTCGCTGCTCGTGCCGGGCCGGCGAAATTTTTGTTGACTCTACGAAAGAACAAATAAACAGGGTCCCTCTCCTCTCCTCTATCTCTCTCTCGCGTTCCTGCTCGCTTCTCGTGTCCCCGTGGATGGTCCTTGCTGTCGTGACCCTTGCTGTCTTGCGTGGGAACCGATCTTCTTAACCTCTCCACACCCTCCTTTCTTGTCGCTCTAGCATTTCTGGGAGGACGTGCATTTTTCGTTTGGAAGATCAGAACCTTGGTTATTTGATCTTTTTGTTCAATTCTTTCTGGTTTCCTATGTTTTGGAATAGGCCGTAGAATGTTTATTTCTGGGAAGTTCTGAGCGTGTGAAAACATCTGTCGAAGAGTGTTTTATATCGAAGAACCTTTTAAATATTTTTGCAAATTCGACGACATCGTTGAACTCACTTTTGTACGGGGGAAATCTCTGAATACTCTGTGCTTGCTGAAAGATAATAGTATCAGAGGTGTAAAATCAACGAGTTAGGTTCGGGTTAGGTATATTAATCAGTTTTACTTTTGGCTATCCTCGTGATTTCCTCTGGGGGATTCGATCTAGGGAGAGTGCTTCCTCTTTTTTTCACGCGTCTGTTTCGTTATTCCGTCGATTTTTCGTCGCGGACGACACGTTCTGTAGGTCTTCCATTTTCACGGACGAACGATTCGTCGGTGTCGACCACTCAAGGGCCATCTCGTGGCACAAAAGCAGTCCGAGAGATATTCGGGCGCGGATCCCGAGGGGTAAAAACGGGAAGACAAGACGAAGGAAATCGGAATCGCTCGTTGAATCTTACGGAATCTTGTCGGACGTGTTCGCTAAAGCGAAAGAGCGCGGATCAAGTGCCGCCACTTCCGGTGAAGGGCTTCGTCCTTCCGAATCTAGATTAACCCTGAAATCGGGGATTCTTAACTGTGCCATCGACGGACCAGCTTATTTCTCTTCTTAATTTTGTCTGATTGGAAAACAATTTGGAAATGATACGAACACGAAAGAGTAAACAGTTTTTTCTATAGGTATCATTTCGTTATTTATTTTTTTGCAAACAAAAATTATGTATATGCGTTGGTATACAAATCTGCGATCTGCTTATCAGAGTTCAGTAGGTACAGCTTTAATTGTTCGCAGAATTACAGCATCATGTTTTTTTTGCATGATCGATTGACGTCATTACTGGGATAAAAAAAAAAGCGAGAGTAATTTCATTATCTTTGTCGTCGCTGCGTTTATTATACACTTTCTTTTATACACCGAAACGTTAATGACCATGAAACCATTCTTTACGGCTGTATCATGATGTCATCCTCGTTTAGTTTAGAATATTTGACCGCAGGGGCCTAAAACGGGATCGTAAAAGTTTTCCGGCATGATCATTTTTCTTCGTTAGGCGTGTATCGCTGGACTGTGCGAAGCTTTCGCGATGATTTCGAATTGGTCGCGACTACTGCTTTGCCATGCCCGAGGCAGTTTTTGTGCCTGTCGAAATGAAACGATGGTAAATAAAATTGAAAAAGTTAACCCCTTCACAATAAATCGCTTCTATGTTTGTATGTTTTCGCTGTATTCGCGGAAAATATCGATCTGCATACCAAGAACAATTCTATTTCGACGATACCCCGGTGGAAGGGTTAAGTAAGAACGAAATGGGTTTCCCAACAAGTTCGTCCTCGAACAATAATGCCACCATGAATCCTCTTGGGAATTAACCGAGACAATGATTATCTCAGGAGATGGGACGAGGGAGGGGGGGATTCGAAAGGGGTTTCGGTTCAGTTTTCAGCTCCCTGGGATGATAGTTCATTGTAATTGTCGACGAATCGGGGACCCGTTAAACCTATTGAAACTCGATGCATTGTTCGGTACAATCCTTAGTCGTAAGTTTCACGCGTCGCATCGCGTCGCGTCGGTTTACGTGGCAGCGACGCGCCACTCCGCGGAGATTATCGAATCGTTAACTAAATGGTGTTGGAGGAAGTCGTAGAATCTCGCGCGAAACAGCAACTTGCCACGGTGTGCCGTAACTTCCGCGAACGCGACGATGATTCACCCCTTTATACCAGAGGGCTAACCGTTTCAAGAGGGCAGATAAAAAAAGTTGCCCGGTTGGGGGAACATGTAGGATGAGATTAGGGACGAGGTTGATTTGGTAACGTATCGCTATTGTGGCCTATCGAGAATCCCTTGACAGTGGGATCTGTACTCCATATGCTCCTCCATATGTTCTTCCGATTTAAATTAAAATATGAAAGGAATCATTCGTATTATTAATCATATTGATCGAGGACAGGTCGTCATTCTTTTTGTAATGGTAATAAAATTGCCGTTATCAAACTTGGTTTTGCATGTGTCCTTCTAATTTAAAATTATATTATTTACGTTAATGTTTATATCATAGGTAAATTTGATTATAATATTCCGAGACCATCGATAAGATCTCCACTAATATTTCGACCTACATGTCCGGTTTCGTGATTTACTAACAGGGGAACACTATTAATCGAATTCTATCCGTAGCAAATTATCATATTGCTGTGATTGACCTGTTCACTCGTGATACAACTGTCTTTAAACGTTCATTATTCAGTCTGTTCAATAATTTGTAATTGTAATTCTTAGTCTTTTTGCGGCATTGCCACGCTATAATATAATCCATTATTTATAATTCGATGTACTCCAAGAACCTTGGCTCGTTCATTGTTAAATAAAATAAAATATCAACGAAAGATGCGTTATTTTTGTACCAACAATAAAATTGCCGTTATCAAATTTGGTTTATCGTGAAGCTTTAGGTGTCTCGCGTCATGGAGATTAAACGAAAACCCTCGCATCGGTGCGGCGTCTTATTCACCATAAACTTTTCAGTCGGCTGTAACACGTTATCGAATGCCGGTTTCTTAACCGTTTGAGTCCCAAGCAACGCGATCGCGCTGTTGAGATTTTATGTCGAGAAAACCCAGCATATTTCGAACGTTGTGGACAACTGACGGTGCGTTACCGATTGTCGAAAAGCGCGCTCAGATTTACTGAAACGAGTACATCACACAGCTCCTTTTGATGTGAATAGTACATTTTACAATAGGTGGAATAATACTATAATAATGCAATAATACTTTACAAAATAAAAATTTAAATACAAGCACTATTGCGCCGGTTGGTATTTCTCGACATAAAATAAAATAAGCGCTATCGCGCTGCTTGGGTCTTTTCGTGCTCGTTTAGAGAAAGCGCGGTTGCGCTGTTTGGGATTCTTCAACAGTGTTTTTTCAATACTTTGTGAGGGGTTACTTTATTTCTTTTACAAAATTCGTCTTTCGTTCGTACAATACGGTTGCTGTCTTACTAAACTAGCTATGCCATTTTCCTCATGTTTTTATGGGCGCATCCCCACTTTGCACTTTCCCGAAAAACAAACCCGCCGTTGGTGCGGGCCTGGAAAGTGTAAGCGGCCGTGACCGAGCCTCGCGCGTACTCGGTCCCAACCCTTATTGGGGACCTCTGGTTTATGGTGGCCCTAATAACCACTTTGGCCATCGTCACCCCTGATTATCTGGTTCCTCTTACAACTTCCTGGGACTCAAATGGTTAATACACCACCCCGATTACGCGAGGGGAATTTCTTAGATTCGTGTTGAACGTTAAAGGAGCAGAATCCAATGATTCTCGCGGGCAAACAAAATTCTAGTTAACAAAGGGGTTAACCCAGTTCTTGCCGCGTTAATTTCCCGAGGTGTTTACTTTGCGAGAACGGCCGCAACGCGTTCGAAACTTAATTCTCAGCCGGTTAATTTATTTCCGTGCAACTTGGTCGCGTGTTGTGTTACGGTAAAAGCGTTTCGCGCGGGGGCAGCAAAGTTGACGGTCGATTTCGAATATTATGCGAATGCGGGAGGGAGGGCGCTTCTTGAGGGCCTCGAGAAATTTCGAAAGACTTTTAATAGGCTTAACGAACTTGAACCACCGCCACCGTCCCGGGAACTTTCGAAAGCCTCGAATGTGTCGAGCATGTCTTCGCGAGTCTTCGCCGAGGATCTTCTCTCGAAACTGGCCTACATGCATCGCAACCTCCAACGTCGAATCTATTAATTATTCCCTCCGTACACTACATCGTCAAACGAATTTTGACGTTTTTTTTTTACGTAGGGTAGGTAACGATTACAGTAAAGCTGTTGATTCACAAGATATTGTTGCGAAATATTGTTTCGATTCTTCTAACAAAACCCTCCAATCTTCTTAATGTTAACAAATCTGTTTAGTCACGTCTCAAGTTTTTAACACTCGAAGAAAGAATAAATTACTTACATCCACCATTCCATCAGCAGAAGAAGCAATTGTTCACGACGTATTTGAACATATAGTAGAACAGTAGAGAGTATCATTGTTTAGTTCGCAATTTTTTCCCGCAAACGCAAGGGATTCAAATGTGAAACCGTGTATTGGACACGTGTTACATAATGTACCGGGTGATCGAAATATGCACCACTTAATTTTGCGTATAAACATATGAATTCACAGGGGGTTGCACGGTGGAAACTGTGTTTGGTTAACGTTTTCGGTGGAAAAACAAAAGCGATTGCGTGTATCGCGGCCGACCGAATAAATCGGCGGGTTCGGGTGGGCGGACAGGAAATTAAAACCCTCAATTAGCGCAACCTTGTAACCTTGTCAGCGAGTTCCTGCCGCCTCGAGAATCGATACCACCACCCCTATAGGTGCGCGAGTAGCGCGCGTTCGCGTTGTCGGATCCCGTTAGCCGTTGGGGTGGCGGCGGAAGGGGTGGACGGCGGCGGGGATCGACTTTTCGATTTAATCGCGTTGCATCGCTATCCTCCGATCGGTTCTCAGGAAAACAATTATTTAACGTCCGGAGAAAAATGTCGCCGGAAGATCGACGGACAAACTGAAACGCCGATCGACCGTTTAACGAGCCATCAAGCAGCTGTGCTACGTTGGAACAATTAAGAAAAAAGGGGGTTCCCTTTGTCCGTTTTCTCGTTACTTCAGCTTGGTCTCTTTGTCGTTTCGATGTCTCGCTGTCGAGTATTCCTGTAAATTATGAGTCTCGTTAGATTTCTTTTCTTTTTTCTTTTCTTAACACTTTGATGACCGAATGGAGAGATTTCTCATTTTTTTTCTCGACAAAGCTCTGCTATTGATTCTATTTATTTTCGTTATTAGTTAGTCTTGAACTGTGGTATCGTTCATAGTTCATCAAATGCGTTTTCTGCTTTTCCAGACTACAATTTTTAACCAATTCAACGTTAGCCCAAGACTAACTAATAATAAAAGTAAATAGAATCAATGGCAGCGCTTTGAGGAAAAAATGGCAGATCTCTCTATTCGGTTGGCCAAGTGTTAAGGAGAAAATTCCCCCCTTTAGTCGGGGAATTGATTTTATGCAGTATGGACGTAGAGACTATGTTGAAAGTTTGAAAGTTGAAAGTTTAACTCCAATATATAGTCTATATGAGATAACTGCGTTTTGCGTACCTTTTGTGGACACTGCGGACGGGACAATCGCGAATTTAAACGCGTGTAGGTGCTTCACTTTTGGGCAGTGTACTATTTCCTTTAAAAGATCATTGACCCTCTTTACTAGAAAATCTCAATGGGCGAGTTTTGACATGCTCTTGTGGATTTTGCGAATAAGTAGTTCTTAATGTCATTCAACATTCGTTTCATACTTTTTGGAAAGTGACTGCAGTTTTGATTTTGCATTACCCGTGACAAACAAGTTTTTGCTGCGCCCCACAAGGTAAGCGTTATAACACATGTCGATACGGTCCTGAGTTCACTAGTCCAACGGACGGCGCTGCAGGCGGATTGGCTAATTTGGCCAATCTTTAACTGCTAATAACCAATTAACGAAGCGTTTAACGAAATTTCGTCACTCTTGATTTTCGTCTTCTTTCAACGTCTAGAATCCCCCATTTCATTTCGGCCCAGAGGTAGATTAACACCGTGTATAGTTGAGGGGCAGCTGTTATGTTCCAGATCCGTCGGATTCGTGATTTAATTTGTTATTACACCGGTCGCTTACGAAACAAGAATGAATCCGTGGTTCTGGACTCTCCTATTTATAGGTGATCGATAAGAGAAGTCAGGGTGAAATTAGTCGGGCTAATTGTGTCTAGAGGCACGTGCTCGTGTCAACGATTTTAGGCTGGTTAGAATGAAACGTGCAAGAAAAGCCACGACTTTCCGCGGTATCGGAAAATTAATAATAGAGCCTTCAGTATGCTCAACAATATTTTTCTTAATACATATTTGACAGAATCAGAATATTTTATTTTAAACCTTTCCCACTTTGGTAATCCATACAGTGTCTTGTGCATTCACGAAAATTCATTTCATACACGGCTAAAGGCCAAAATCAAGTTATTATAATTTACAACTATCATCTTACGTATAAATATAAAAGACAAATCTTCGTACCTTGAATTCTATACACTGATAAAAGAAATACAATAAAATTATTACAATTTTCAACAATAAATTCCGTGACGTAGTAGCTGTGATCGAAGAGCGCCATTCAAGCGCATACGGTTCGTATCTTGTTGAATCGATGCATGCGCGATAATTTACGCGTCCATGGGCTTCATCACCGTCGAGTCGGGGTGATTAACAGAAGAAAAAGCAAAGACAGAGGTAGGAATAAAAGCCACGAGAAAGGAGTACGTGTGGATGGCCGCGAACAACGAGGAACGGAGTGTTCGCCGAAGGGGTTGAATGGTCGTGGCAGCAGGGCGTAAATGTTAATTCACGGATCGGGTAGCGGGTCGTGGACGACTCCGAGATCGCTCTTCGGGGCTCGAGAAATTCAGGTTCATCGAAAGGAGCGACGACTAATCTTCGGCGACCTCGCGCGACCCTCGTGAAGAAGGTCGTACCTTCATTTAGCATGGCGTCGCTCGCAATGAAACCAGGCCATCGGCGAAGGGCGCACGAATTCATTACGTGGCCCGCTTTTCGAACCCAACAGAATATATCTGATCGAACCCGCCTCTTCCTTCATGCCTCTCCATCCCCGTTTGAATTTAATCTTCCGCCGGATTCGCGGGCCTGCGACTGCTGCACGGCTCGCGATTAAGGTTAAAACTGCTTTTTCTCTTCTTAAATTTGTCTTTAGTCGCCGAAGAGAAGATTCGTGGCTCAATTCTGTTGGATTTGATGGATCCGTCACGAATTATGCTTTTGGTTTTTCTGTGAGAAAATTTGTTTGTTTCTATGTTTCTTTTATTGTGTGTATGCGTGTAAATTTTCTATTCGATAGGACTCCAAAATTGCACGATATTCTTACTCGAGCGAGACATGCTTTCGACTGACGCATGTAGGGAGTCACACACAACACACACACATACCTTAGAGTTTAATAATTAGTAAAACACCATACAAAAATGTCACGATTAATGGTATTTATCGATACGATAGGTTTTCTGCTTCCACAAATTTTTGGGCAAATTTTTTTAAAGTTCGGAACGTTAAAGTGGAGATCGAAAATGTTGTTTCATCACAATTTCATCGAACGTTATTTTCTATTTTCAATTAGCGTAATTCATAGTTCGCGGTTGTTATTCAACAAATTTCCGCATGGAAAACACCGAAACCAATTTTTCGACGAGCCACTTAATCGTTACCCTCCCGTTCGGAGGGGCGAAGGTCGTGTGCAAGGACAGTGGCCCTTCGCATTCACGCATCAACAGGTGAACGATCGTCCTCCAATTTTACCAGTGCGTGTCCTCAACCCTCCAGCTCCGCCCGAAACCCGATCCTTCCCAAACAAACAAATACAACCAACCCCCTGTTCTTCCGTGCCCCTCCCTATTACCAGCCAATCTTGTCCCCGAACGAGGAATTCCAAAAAAAAAAGAAAAAGAAAAAAAGAAGCATTAGCGGCAACGAAAAGCGGCGACAGCACGCGTAAAGGGAGACGAATGTAGTTGGTGAACGAGGAGAAAGCTCTGAGCGAGCGCGAGATAGAAAGAGAGAGAAAGAGAGAGAGAGTGAGAGAGAAGGGTGGTGAAGCAAGGGGCGAAGAGAGAGAAAGAGAGAGGCGGGGCACCGTTGGCCAGATCAATACACACGGCCAACCCCGTAGTAACGCACAGAATACCTTATTCATAACATACCGCCGTGTCCGGTGTTTTCTTTCAACCCCTCCTTGCCCGCCTTTCACCACCCTCCTCGAGCATCGTTCAGCCTGTGTGGTCAGCCTGTATTTACATGCAGCTTGAAAAGGACCGTGGTGGCCACCGTGGGAGGGGGTTGAAAGGGAGATCTCTCTCTGTGAGGAGGGGGCGAGCCTTTGGGGATTACCGGCCGACTACCCCCTTCCTTCTCTCTTCTCTGTCTCGCTCTCGCCCCTCTGTTCGACGTTTAAGGCTCGGCTTAACTTGCCGCGATCCGGGAAAATGTCGAGGTTGCTGGAAGGCCGTGTACGTGCAAGCGGACGAGAGATAGGGACCGAGAGAGGTAGTAAAAGAAGGGGGTGGGGAGAACGAGAGACGAGATCAACGAGCGAGAAGATTCGCTCGTGTGCATTGTCGTTGATCCTTCTGCTCCCTTTCGCGGGATTACCGTTGCTTCGATTTATTTAGAACGACTTCAGGAACGAGCCGTCGAATCGTCGAACAGGATTCATCCTGCGGTCTTTCGCTCGTACTTTGAACGGGGTTAAGGGTTGCCGCCGGTTTCGCGATTACCTGCTGTGCGTTGGGTTAGGTTCGTTAGGGCCCCTTTTTCGAAGTGGAATAGGGCAGCTATGGGAGAGCTCGTTGAATTCGCGCAGGGGGCGCGTTGTTGTTTCGAGGGGGTGGATTGCGGGCAACAGTTGGGGATGTTCAGGGTTGGATTGATTTTTGGAGCCGTGGCGAGGTTGGTTTTCACGGGTAACGATGTTTGAGACCTCTTTGAAGGTGTGCTGGGTCGTCGAAAGAGCGGCTCGTCCTTTGATCAGCGTTACAGATAGCTAAGAAAGCTGTCGGAGGGTTCGGGGAAGCGTTGACGCTGACGCGAATCCAAAGCCATCGTTTGTGGAGTGTGTTTGGGGTGGCTGTACGCGTGTCGGGAATTATCGATCGCATGGTTCGGTTATTCTAAGCAATTTGTTGTTGTTGTTGTATTTTTAATTATTATAATATTGTACGGTGTATAATGTAATATGTTGTAGATAATAGTAACGTTATTATAATAACAATACTGATAATAATAATGGTTAACGATATGCAATAGCGGCCGTAGAAATTGCACCACTTTGACTGCCTATTGTTTGATATACATCGTTGCATAAAATTACATGAAAATATCAACGCTAGATTTACTGACATTTCTTGTATATCTATTTCTAATATACATGTACTAAGGAACAAGGTATACATCAAACAGAATTTGAAATTGCAGAGCTGAAACGAAAATAGATTTGGGTATATTTGTATTGCTCCATCAATACAAGTTAGCGAAAATTGCTAGGAATAATAGTAATTGGTTTTGCAAATTTTGCTCATGAACTTCGAAAACGTAAATTTAGTGTTAAAAGATCGCGTTGAAACAATTTAACGTTACCATCGCGAATGCAGCGAATCTACACGTATGGTGAATCGTACTTTTAAGATGTAGCAATAATATCAGCGGAAAGTGATATTAAAATTGCTACGTTTTCGTTCACGCGCTCCCCCCTTCTCTTCGATTTCGCTTACCCGTGCGAGCTAATTTTTCCGTAAACGTTTAAAGTGATTATCGATCCCCCTTCTACCGAGACTAATATCGGAATCTTCATAAGGAAACCGGTGATTTTAATCGAGGCTCGTCGGGGAAGCACGGACCCTGTTAAAATTCAAATTCGCCGCTCGAGGTGGCGGGATTTTAATACTCGTTCGTTGCCGGAAAGAAATCGTTGCTTGGATAAACGCGCGATTTCGTTTCCCGTTTTCGTCTTTCACGCTTCTCATCTCCGTGCCACGCGAGCTAGAGCGGAGGCTTGCTTCTTTATGAATTATTAATCGCCGATCTTCGATATTCAACGAAAAATCCGAGCAGCGCAACGATCCTCGGATTCTTCGGGGATCGGGATCGTAACACCGTGATTTGCCTAATTCGCGTATCGTTACAGCTGCGATCCTCGACTTTTTATTCGAACGAGGTTCTCTCGCACCGTCGTTTACGCGGAAATCGGCTGACTCTGTCGCGTGTGTAACACAAAACGAGCTCCTTTTATTTTCCTGCTCGATGTTTACGAGAGCATCGTTCGAATTTCGTCTTGTTTCTTCTCGTATTACCGCTGAATACGAAAATATTACACTTTCTTGTGATACCTTCGACATTGTCACACATTTTTGTTATAAGCGTCATTCGAAAATCTATCATTCCTGATAGAATGATAATTAAGAAATCGTATCTGCTGTTCTGAATGTTAATTATTAATATTCATGTAGAATAATTAATAATTTATAGGGATCACCGGTGTTGGTTCCTTGATCATGTGAATTGAAAATTAAATGTAAATTTTACCCTTATCGAGTCAAGTATTCGTCGTTCCGCCTCTTCAACGATAAATCGACCAGAAGCGATCGAATGGATTCTTTCTTCGAAATATTTGATCGACACCCCGACAAGAGGGGGATACGTGTACTATACGTTCGAAAAACGGCAAAATTACGTCTCGGTATCGCGAACCAGAACGCGACACACTCCGCAAGGATAAAACGAGCGTCGCATCCGGCGAAACGAACTCGAACTTTGGAATTAAGCATGAAAATATTCTGCTGATTTTATTCCTCCCTCTCGTGGGGGCGGAACGGGGGTAGATTCCGTGGAAGTTCGCGAAAGCGACGTTTCACGTCGGGGATTCCCGTTGAAACGACGGGCTATTGAACGCTACGATATCGTTATTAAAGTCATGATCGTCATCGTCCTTGTCGCGACCAATCTCACTTTTATATCCGTAATAACCGTTCTCTCTAAAGCTGCTTTAAACCTCTCCCTCTTTCTCCACTCTCCCCTCTCTCCCTATCTCTTTCTTCTTTAATGTTCTTTTTTCGAGAAGGCGAGAGGGTGATAAATATATATACACACGAAGAGAGGAGAGGATATAGTCGGCTATAAATTTCTGTCGCCATATTTCGCGACGCCGTTAAAATCGTGCCGTTTCTTTACCTCGTTACGGTTGTTATCGAGCTCGCTCGCGTGAATTGTATCAATGAACGCCCTCGCTTTCATTCTCTTCGCCTTCGTTTCGACGCATTTCGTTTTCCATCCGCTTTTTGTTGATAGACTTCCGATTAACATTTTCACGAGCTCCTCTTCGTTTAGAGAGCAAACGAGAGTCCACTTTGTATGCTTCGAGCAATCCACTTTTTTGGTACGCACGTACACGTATAGGTACGCGTGCATGTGCATTTGCTAATTCAATTTACTGATCTTTGAAACTGTTCAAGTTTCCCGGTGTCGAAACGTAGAAATTTTGACTTCTTTAATTTGGTAATTAGTCGTGGTTGGTTACTTGAAGGCAGTCCGTTCGCTGTATTTCTTCGAAGAAACTATTTCCTATAGGAGACCTGCGTCTGACTAACACGGACTTGTTTCACTGTCGCCCATGATCCTTACGATGAACACTTTGTAGAACTGCAAAATTAAAATTAAACTCCATCACAAACGTAGTGCATTTCTGTCACATTTAACCTATATTCTGTTTTACGAGCGTAACCCGTCGCCGTAAGTCCAACAGTTAATAATTGTTGAAATAATGGAATAAATTTATTTTGCGTTGTCAGCGCCAACAGCTGCCTGCGGTTATTTTCGTAATAGCGACTCGAAAATTTTAGGAAGATAATTTTTTTCGTTTTATCGTTCTTCTGTCTTTTGCATGCAATTCTTTGTATTGCAACAGTTTATTTATATTTAACATTAATAAAGAAAACGTTTGCCAAACCACGCATTTCTTATTTTAACAATAACAATAAAGACGGTCTTATAGCGCCGTTGCGTAAGCAAACGTGAGCAACGATAACTATAAAATCAAACATACGCCAGATTCGTTCTCAGTTTCCAAGTGAAATCCTCGAACCGAAAGGGTTCACCCGCGACGAGTTAACCTACCATCCCCGTGTAACGGGTTAATTTACGACCGCCCTGTTTCCATGGCCGCCCATAACTTTTTCGCGTCTCCGTCTACGTCCTTCGTTCTCCCTTCGTTCTGTGTCCCAAGAGATCCACCGCCTGGAACTCGGCTAAATTCCCCGGATAGGGCGCGCGCGCGCGCGTTCCAGGACGCGAACACGCCACAGGTTCTAATTACCGTATTCCTCCGGCGACTGTGCGCACTTCGACGGAGCAGGAATTTTCCAGCCGTGTCCCGGTGCCTGTGTAACGGCGTATCCGCTTTCAAAGTTTCCCCCGGCCTCGGCTGGAGAAGCTTTGTTCGCGTGCTTCATTATTTTTCAACGCGTTCCGGAGCTACGGAGAAAGGTATAAAGAGGCTCAGGGACGAGGAGGGAGGCGCGACGGGAGGGGGATGCTCGAAGGAAGAAGCATTTCTCTGGAATTTCTGCCATGATACAACAGGCACACGTACACGCACGTGCGCACACATACATACATACATACATACACATCTTTGTTATTGTTCTGGTCTCGATTCTGTTTCTTGAGGAGCGATAGTCCCTTGGGGTCTCGATCCTGCTGCTTTATTTGGTCGATAGCGACGTTTCATTAACGTTTTGGTCTTCTCGTTCAATGGTGTTATTGAAAGCTTTGGATTGCGTAGTTGTTGCAGAGTAAACGATGACAAAAGATATTCGGTGGACCATGGGGGTTGGTATAACCTCGACTGTTCTGTTTAGAATAGATAAGCTGTGGCGATACAAAGGATATTTCACGTATGATTTGACGAAAATCGTGTGGTTTACGTATAACAATCTCATTTTACGCGTAATTTATATTCGAGCCGTTGAAAGAGTAGAACCACCGCGACGAGTATTTCCGTCGAATGTACTAGTTTCTCTGTTGCCGAACAAAATTGTAATAAATAGAATTAATCGCAACGCCCTTGATGCGGAAAAAACGGGAGAACTCCCCATTCGGTTGGCCAAGTGTTAAGTTTACGTTATTGTTATGTACTTCTTATCCTCTCGTTTTTTTATACCAGTGTTTCCTAATCCATTAATAATATGTACTTCTTATACTTATTCTCTCGTTTTTCTATACCAATGTATCCTAATCCGTTAATCATATGTACTTCTTATACTTATCCTCTCGTTTTTCTATACCAATATATCGTAATCCATTAGTAATATGTACTTCTTATGTTTATCCTCTTGCTTTTTTATACCAATGTATCCTAATCCGTTAATCATATGTATTTATACTTATCCTCTCGTTTTTCTATACCAATGTATCCTAATCCGTTAATCATATGTACTTGTTATACTTATCCTCTCGTTTTTCTATACCAATGCATCCTAATCCGTTGATAAAGTATTATTCCTATTATTATTGTATCTCAGACGAGTCTTGCGGCTCGCGGCTTCCGGCCGATCGAACGAACGCCTTCGCGGTCGAAATTTTCGCGTCCCCTTCCGGTGAAATTTTCCTTCGCAGAGCCGAGGCTCGACCAGACGTTGCGAAAAGGGTCGTCGGGTGCTGGCTCCGATGGCGTGGTAAAACGACACACACCGGTCGATACGCGCTGTGTCGCGCGCGTTGCGTTTTCGCACGCACGCCGCTTTCCTGCGCGGCCTCGTGATGCACGCGATAAATATAACGCGATGGCGACGGCGATGGACGGTCGAAGGGGGAGGAGGAGGAGGAAGAAGGAAGGTCGTCCTTCCGTGGCGCGGCCGATTCCACCCTGCTTCGTGGAGACCCACCGCAACCTTTCCAACGGACCAAGGTGGTCTTTTTTTAAGCGACGCACACACTCGAACACCTTTGCCCGTGGCTCCCTGTTTGTCGCAAAGGGCGCGGGCTGATCGACGGGATCCTTCGCGCGGAAGAGGACATTCTTTTTTCGCTGACCGACCTGCGAGAAACGTGGTTCTTGAAGAGAGCTGCAGAGGGGAGCTGGTTTCAGACGAGCTCGATCGGATTTTTGTCGTTGCAAATTGTTGCCAGTCGAATTTGTATCCGAGTGCGGACGTTGAAATTTGGTTCAATTTGTCGCGCAAGTTTATATACAGATACAGTAGCGGACAAAAGTTTTGAGATGAGAGGACAATGTAAAAACATAATTTTATGGTTCGCAAATATTGTTTATCTATTCATTTTTATTGTCATTATGGTAGAACACTATTTATCGATTAACATACAATGCAAATTTTATTTATACTGTTATTTCTTGTTAATTAATTTATTTACTTTGACCTTTTGATGTTAAACTTTTGTCCGCTACTGTACGTGGTGACAAAATGTACCGAAGGCTGTAAAATGCGATAACGATGTTCAGTGTTGGTCGTGATTCTCGGTTTCGAACTGAATTAAACAAAAAGACCGCCATTCGCATCATGGACGGTTAACCTCGGCTTAAATCACTTCAAGTCAAAAAATACTAGCTGTCAACTGTCGATGCTTGACACGTCTGATTTTGTCACGTTGCATTCTGACAGGGGAATTTGTATTTTAATTGAATTTGGAAAATTGTGTTCGAATTTATTGAAACGCCGATGCAGCTGTAGTTATTTATAAATAATTGACCTGAATTAATTTGGTCGATTTAAATCTTAGTGATGATTTACTTAGTTAATTTATGGCGGAACGTCTCTGCGTACCGATAAATCGCGACGGGTAGGTTCCAATACTCTCTTGCTAAGGTTAATTAAATGCTGCTGATTAATTGTTGCAATTACCTTGAATAATTGAGGATGATTACCGATCTTGTGCATTGTATAGGTTAGGTTGTCTGCCGGAGGAGAAACAGGTTCCGATGATACGTCCGTTCTGGCGTAGAATAATCGCGGTGAATACTTAACACCTTGTTAGAACCTTATTAGCGCGTATTCTGCCTCCTTTTTTGCGATCGATTCCGATAACGGATTCTGCAGCTACCTTTTAATTGCTCTTGAAGTTTATCAACAGCGTTGTTCTTCTACCGTAGACAACTTCAAATAGTTTCCTCAAACTCCCATCGTATGTGAAACCTTTTTCCTCCCATCAGAGATAGAAACAAGGGATAAAAAATAGTTTGCAAATAACATTCTATAAAATTCTACAAAAGTCGCTGCTAATGTGTCTAAGCATTTTTAATAGGTCTGACAAAAATTACTATCCCAAAACATTCTATTTTCCCTCTCTCGATTAATTCCGTCCTCACCCCCGACCTCGTCGCGAATACGCTTACCACCGCTTTCCGTCGAGCTCAACTTATTTACCAGCCCTCTGACCATATTTCCACCCCCTAAATACCTTTCCTCCTCGAGGGATCGTCCAGCCAGACGTTTTTCAGGCGAAACGATCGACCTTTTCCTCGCGTTCCTGCCCCTGGAAGACCGACGGTAGGCCCTCGAGGCTCCGCCGCCCTTGTTCATCCAGTCTGGAAGCTACTTTTCCTCGCTCTCTGTGTGTCTTACATATATACACACACACACACACACACATGCACGCGCACACCTTCGCACACGTATACACACGTGTCACTGCCCCCGACCGCGGGAACGATGACCGACGAGGCTCTTCAGCTCGGTCGGACACCTCTGGCTCGCATGGCTTTGTGTCGTCGAGGGTTCCCGAATTCGCGAGAGCGCGAAAATGCTAGTTATGCACGCCGACGAGGGCCCCCTGATGAAACAGGCTTGCCGCCACTCCTCTTCTGGAACGGCGACGAATATTTTCGGAGCCCTTCTGCCGACACCTTTCGAGTCGAGGACCGTTCTCGCGGATATAATGATGTATTTGAGAGCTCGGGCACGCTTAACACGTCCGGAGTTGCTAGCTACACTAAGTTGACAGTGGAATGCAATGGGGTTTTGGATCGGTGTTGAAGTTGACAGAATTATTAAGATGATTATTGTAGGAGAAAAGGAATCGGCCGCTCGGATTACCCAGACCGGGAATCGAACCCGGGATCTTTCGCTTGCCAGGCGACTGCTTTAACCACTAAGCTATTCAGGCCCGACCAGCCTTTTTCGCCTATAGTCTATTTAATAAACCCATAACCGCGATCGCCAGATGCCGACTCTACGTTATTAAGTTAGTTTTGAGTTTCTTGAAGATGGAGTTGATGTCATTGGATCGTAGCTGAAATTTGCATCGTTAAATTTCAGAATCATTTGGAATCACGAGGATAGTGTTGTACAAGCCCAGAATTATTTGTAGCTTATCGTAGTTCTTCGAAATCGCGTCGTTGAAGCTCACAATAATTTGTGGAATAGTAGTCGTCGTTGGAATAGTGTGCGAGCTTTATTTGGAAGTCGCGGGTCAACCAACTCCTCCCCGCTGGCACTGAAAATCTCGTCGAGGTCTTAGAAGTTATCCGGTACTTTAGCGGTGCTTGAGATCACTCGTATATCGGTAGATTTCATCGGAAGTCGATAGTTGCAGGTCAGTGTGTACACGATCGGAAATCAGGCTCTCGTTCAAGCATTCCTAGACTCACAACCTCGATTGCTCGTGCAATCTAAAACACGATACACGATTCGTTGTTGTAAAAATACAAATTCTCTTGTATCCGCTAATCATAACACCACGTCACGTCCCGTAGACGTATCCCACGAGTCGGGAAGCTGCGGGACTGTTCGAATTAGTATCGGTGGGCGTAGCAGATGCGCATACCTACATACGTGTACGTATTTACACGTCGGGACGCGCACGTGGAGGACATTATTTCGTGGAATTGAAACGGTCCCGAGTAGTGTTGCGAAACTAGCAGCGTAACGCGAGCGCGGAACGACGTTAGGCGAACAAGCACGTGCCATGTCTGTTTGTGTGTCTGTGTATGTTTGCGCGCTCGTGCAAGCTGCGACAATGTTGTAACGGACGTGTTCCAGATGCGGCCGTGCGTCTGAATTAGCACTTTTATTGCTGGGGCATTTTTCTTCGGCCACGTAAGCTGTCATCGAGCCGGCACTCGGTTATAGCCGCTCTCGTAATCGGTCGGACATCTTGCAAATTGCCCGATTTATTCGTCCTCTCCCCTCTCTTCTTCCCTTCCTCCCTGCCCCCCTCATCGTTGTTCGCTATCGTCGCGTGTCCCGCCGCGTACACGTTTTGCGGTCCGCCTCGCCGTTTAATCGATTTCAAATGGGAATTGTTGTTCGGAGTTTCGAATCTGAGTGCGATGGAATAATTTAGTTTCAAGCTGGATAATGGAAGTTTACGTTCGTTCAGCTTGACGCGACGCCGAGATCTCGGAACTGTTCCTTCGGAGGAACTCAGCTGTTTCTGGAGTTAATCAAGGGTTAATCGTTAAACCTAGACACTCCGAATTATTTTCCGATTTTGTTGCCGATACACTCCCTAGTGTTTCAGGTGTTTTGTTTGAAATTTACTTTAAAGGACAATTCCTTGAGAGGTTCTTATTTTAAACATCTTCTTTTATTAACTATGTTAAACATACCTCCGAAACTTTATTGTAACTCATTTTTGTGGATCTCCTAAATTTGTTAACTAAAAAATAAAACAATTTCAATAATTAAAGGAAAAACCGAATGCATATAAAAACTTCGAGTGTGACTCGACGCAAGAGTTACTGTGGTAAAAACTGATGTCGAGTCACATTCGATAAAAGAGTGCAAAGGGTTAAGTTTTACCGCCAATTAATTTTTTAATCGATCATCCCTCAGTTATTAAGTGGTATTTGTTACGATTAATAAGTTTCGATAGTAAAGAAAATGTATAGAAATATAAGAGTTAATAAACAACGAATGCGAACGTTGGTTTTAAGCGAATAAGTAGAATGAGAAGGCCAGTGGTCAGACGCGATGCAAGGCAGACGTCGCGTCGCTCGATGCATTCCCATTGAGATTTAAATCTCGTCGAAGGATCGCGAGATCTAGAACCTCCAGATCACGTTACTCGTTTGATCGTCGAACGTATTGTCAGGCGAGAAGTTCTGCAGCTCTCGAAACTCGTTACCGAACGTTCGATTATCGGTGACCGAGAAAATGATTATACCTTGAACCGGCGTTTTGAACGCGAAGGAAGGGAATCGTTGGTTGGTGATCAATGAAAGACAGACAACGGTAGATTCTTTTTTATGGGAAAAACGCTTTCCAAGGTACTCCTGTCCGATGAATTTCAACGGAGACTCGTTATTTCTAACCAGATATTGCGCCGCTGACGGGTCAATGATTCCAGTTTCGTTAATTCAATCAATAACGAACCTCGTGGCCGGGCAAAATTTTACCGGACTTTTAAACATCATATGCTGTTACTATTTTTTTCCGTTTTTGTTGGGAATTGAATACAGGAATACTACGAAGCGAAAATTAACCACAAAAACAGCTTTCTCTTAACGTACTTTCTCAAGGGCTTCTTCCAAGAAGCTAAGGCACATCTGGCATTTTAGAAAGTTCGAAAACATCGAGAAACAGAACTGCAGGGGCTGAAGGAACCGGACGTGGTCGTAAGAATTTCGACCACTGCGTTTTGCTAGTCTTGTGACAAAACTCGCTAGGTGCGGTCAAAATTGCCCTTCCTCGTGCTATATAAAAGTATCAATAAATTATCATAGTATTATTTCACAAATAAGAGTTCATTTCTTTTAGCAATATAAAACCCCATTCCCAATAGTTTCCTTTTCTTTTCTTTACCGTAATAGTTATTGTATACACAATTTGCCGTTGTGAAAAGATTAGTGTTGGAACATGAATTCCAAAGCTGCAACAGTTATTGTTTCTACGTTTCGTTCAATTTTAAACTCAGATTTTCATTTTATCTATACATATAAAAATACACATTCTGATTACTTACTGATTCATCATCGCAGAGTCTAAGTTGCTGAAGCTAGAAACATGAAATTTGGACAATGGGGGTTCTTTCCTAGACACCTAGTAAGGAAGGATTTTTTGATATCCCACCCCTAAGGGGGTTAAATAGTGGTTTGAAAATCAAAAAATCATAATATTTTAAAGCAGGCACTATAAAAATCAGTAAGCATTTAACTTTCTGGTTAAAATTAAAGTTATTAAGGGTTTGCAAAATTGGACATCACTTGAAAATAGTTAAAATTAAAATCAAAGTACTTTTGCGCGGATAAAGCCGCGGGCAACAGCTAGTAAGCTAGTAAAAACTTCGAGTTGTCGGGATAAAGGATAGTTCCCTAAATGATAATGCATGCAAAATGATGATGATATATGCAAATAGTTTACATAGCCTCTTATATGTGAAACAAGTTCGCCCCTCGGACATTCTTCTTCCATCACCGACTCGCCCCACCCTCCACGATGAAAGTGCGCTTCTTCGTAGTTGGTAGCCGTGTCCGTTGTTCGAGTTCCGTTTCGTCGTTCCCGTTCAACCCGACCCTGTCTCACGCGGAAAGTTCGGTTTTCGAGCGGAAACGTCATGAAAATTGAATCGACATCCCCGGCACGACCGCGTTTCGCCATTTCCGACATTTTGCCCCGTGTCCAGGCGAATTAATGCCTTGGAAAACAAGATCTCTCCTGCCTCGAGAACCTGGCCGGGTTCTCCTGCCGGGGCGAGCATCCGGGACCAATAGGCGATTTCCGGTTTTCAATTCTTCCTCCTCCTCGGGAGACTACTTTCCATCCTCGTTTTCTGCTCGCCTGCAGACGAATTCCGACGATTCACGTACCGCAAAAGGGGTAGTTTTTTGCGATGCACGTTTCATTTCAATATTTTTCGAGGGACGGTAAATTATGGGACACGAGAAGTTGAGTTTTCTTAACGTTAAACCTACCGATGGCTTAGGGTATACTTGTTGGTGTCAAAGAAAACGAATTGAAAATTGTTGGATTTTTAACACTTTAATAATAATAATAATACATACATACATACACTCTATAATTATTCTAAACATTACTTAATTATAATAACTATTACTAATTCACTACATCTATTCATATGCACGGATCTGGGTGAACTGCCGGTGCCGAAACATGTGCGGTACAACCACGCTGTTTTATTGTTTCTACATTTTCCCTTTCTTTCAATCACACACACACACACTCACACTCACACTCTGTGTTTCATTTCTATCAAAAATGATATTTAAAAAATACCTAATGCAAGGGATACAAACCGTAATGATTACAGTAAAGATCACAATAAATTTCCAAAGGTAAGGAGCACGGTAAATTTACAAAGTTTTCATGAAAAATTACGAACCGGTCATTTTTAACCGGTCTTGGTAGTAATAGTGTTAACCCTTTGAACTCGGTTGTCCCCTCTCACGGGACATCGTAATCCTAGCATATGATAGTTTCGCAAATTTTTAGACTTCAGTTCAGACCCGGACGTTAAACAGTCATATATGTAAATTTTAATATACTACTTAACTAAACTAAATGAAGTTTAATATACGTGATTCATAGTAAATATTTCGAATTTGAAAATTTTTGAAGTTAGTATCTTTAAACGACTAACGGTCACCTCTCGAGTGCAAAGGGTTAAAACACTGGGTTATGTTGTTATTGTTTTCTGACCACAGTATTAGATACATTATACTTATTGAACAAAGAAACGCATCTATTATTAAATGAATAATGTTTTTCGAATTTTATTCTCTGACGTGAATATCTATCGCGTTCACGCCTGTTTATAATCCGGTGTTAAATGTTCATCGACGCAAAGTGTTTTCATTCACCTACTAAAATCTGTTGCTCTACTAACCGCCGTCTAAAAATTAATTAATCGAGTGTCCGAAAAATTCACACTTCGCCAGTTTCCGATTTTCTCGTCCATTAAATACCAGCGAAGAATCGTGCGTGAACGGGCGATGAAAGCGTCCGCAAAAGAGTAATAGTTTACATTTCCCAACCACGCTCTTGATCAGCGACGAAAACGTTAGCGGATAACCCGGAGCATCCTCCTCGTGCACCAAAATTCGGCGTGTGTTTCTGTGATCGCGCACCCTGTCGGATCGATCCCCCCCCCCCTCAAGTACACGCGTACAATACGTGCGCACACGGCCGTGGCCACACCACGGCGCGAAGCATTCGCAGAATTTGGCAACAGCAATCTGCGATTCCGTGTGCCAAGCTCTCGACCCATTTAGCCAAGTCACGAGAGCCGCTCGGACACTCTCGATATCGGGACGAATCAATTCGATCGATTTTAATCGCACCGTCCTCGAGCGTACCCCTGTCTCGAAATATTGATTCAAGCCTGCTGTAGGTGTCGGAGGGCGGCGGCGTCTCGCGTCTGGATCTCGTGGCTGAAAATTTGTCGTTCTTACAAATCGGCAACGAGCTCGCGAGGAAATGTTGTGAATCGAGGTTGTTCTGTTTTCGCGAATAATAATTACTGGGTAAAGTGGAATGTAAATGTTTTCGGTAGGTCTAAAATTACCGGGGAAGCTTCCAGCTGCTCTGGGTAGTGTACCTTGAACGCTGAAACTTTCGGCAGTTTCTAAGGGTTTTGAATTGTTTGGGTAAGTTCGACAAGGTTTGAACGGGTTCCCTCTCTTGTAAAGTCGTCTTTGTTATCCTTAAAAAAGCTGATCCAAGACCGAGCCATTTTACTGCTGCCGTTAAACCAACATTCTTTCGGTCGATGAATCCAAGATATTTTTCTAGCTGCTTAACACTAGGTTCACGGGACCCGTCAGTTTGACGGGTTTCGGGTTTCACGAGTAAAATTGTTGCTGAGTTTTATCAATGGAGCGATACAAATATACCCAAATCTATTTCCTTCGGAGTTCTGCAATTTCAAATTCTTTTTGATGCATACCTATTCCTTGATATATGAACATTAGAAATAGGTATACATGAAATGTCTGTAAGTCTAGTATTAATAATAGACCGAATATTGTTCGAAGTTAACGGAAGATTCTATAATAGTCCGCTGAAATAACCAAGGTACCAGCGTGCTACTAAACTCGTAACACAACCCTCCTAATCCACCCCATGCAGCATCTTCGAACTCCTCTAAACTCCTCTGTTTCGAAGACAGCACGATGCTACTCTCGCTCCTCATCTTGTCTAGCTCTTCCTCTCTCTCTCTCTCTCTCCCCCTCTCTCTGAGAGCACCACAGCGATAAATATCCCTCGGTTTGTGGCCCGACGATGATGGATCGGTTCCGTGGCAAACAAAAACGTGTTTCGTGGAACCTGACGATCCATCGGGGCGTGATCGATCGACGAATGGATCATGGCGGATGAACGTGTTGCGACGCGGTTCCGTTGGAACCGCGATAGGTCGACTAAGCCGCGGATGCAGCGGTTCTTCATCCCGCAACGGGTGTCCTCGGACCCGGATCGATAGGTTCGCGCCAGCGTAGTGAAAGCTCGACGTCCGTCTTCCTCGTTCCCTCGCCTTTCCCTCGTCCCGTCCCCTTTTTTATTCCATTTCGCCTTGCTGGCGCCCTCCTCGCAGCCTGCCCGAGCACGGTCACCGGTTCCGGTGCACGCCACGCGTCGGGGATGCATGTGCTTCGGGGATCGATCACGAGAGTTGCCCGTGAATCTACACGAGCGTACACTTCTTTGAAGGGTACGGCTGATGGAGGGGTGTAAGGGCGATGAGAAACATGTAGAATACTGGTTGGATGATGGTGGAGTTGAGGGATGATTTGACGAGATTTCACGTTGTTCTAGTATGTTTGAGGGTGTTTGAGGATGTTTGGAGGGGTGGATTTTTTTTTAAGGTTGAGGTTCCTTGCATTTGAGTTAGGTTTGGGTTAAGTTCAGGTTTGAGTGTAGAATAGTTGATGAGAAACTGGTTAAACTAAGGGATTTGAAATTTAACAGCGATAGGTTTAGTATTTTGTGTTTGAAGAGGTTCACATTGGTGTGAAGGTTAATAGAGGAGTGAAGGATGTAGGGAAAGATGTGGAAATGGATGCGATGGTGGTTAAAGCTAAATAATGACTATAAAAGTGATAACGGAGGATGTTTGGAGGGGTGGATTTTTTTTTAAGGTTGAGGTTCCTTGCATTTGAGTTAGGTTTGGGTTAAGTTCAGGTTTGAGTGTAGAATAGTTGATGAGAAACTGGTTAAACTAAGGGATTTGAAATTTAACAGCGATAGGTTTAGTATTTTGTGTTTGAAGAGGTTCACATTGGTGTGAAGGTTAATAGAGGAGTGAAGGATGTAGGGAAAGATGTGGAAATGGATGCGATGGTGGTTAAAGCTAAATAATGACTATAAAAGTGATAACGGAGGAAGTTCAATGAGGTCTGAAGATGTTTAAAGAAGTTCGGATATGTTTGGTTTTTTTTGGGAGTTTTTTCGTCATTTTATGTGTTCGACACAGAAAGCTATAAAGCTGGTCTATTTCGAGTTGAATTTTAGTATTTTCCCGATCCACCCTCCCTCTTAGATTCGACTTGGAAAAATGGGCTAACACGTTCGCACAAATTGAAATTCCCGATAACCAGGTCGGCCACGTTTCCGTCGACTTTCATCGCGCCGTTTTACGAGCCTTTAATGCAGCTTATGAAATCGAATTCAATTCGAACGGTAGTTTTATTCGGAACCGGTAGCCCACTTATCGGGCCCTCAAACGCTGGAACAACTTCCTTTTTCCAGGCACAGTTTTAAGAAGGAAATAACAGGAAGCAGAAGCTTCAAGCAACACGTGCGTTTCCGTATTTTTCGTTATACCTGATCGCATTTCCACGTGTTATATATACAAAATGGAAAAAAAAGAATTTGTTTATGCTCGAGCAACCGTCGTTTTAAATTCATTAAGCGAAGAATATCGAAAGCTGAAGAATTTAATCAAAATTTGTTTGTCCAAGAAGTGATACAATAGTAAAAAGAAAGTATGGTTAGGTGTAAATAAGGAATAATCGTTTGGAAAATGCCGGTGCAAAAATTATTTAACCTAGCTTTCAGAAATATTCAATAAACGAACCAAAATTGGAGTACCGTGGGGATCGCTAGAAAAATCGCCCCTTGCAACACGCCGAAGAATTTAATCAAAACTCGTTTGTGCAAGAGGTGAATAAATTGCAAAAAGGAAATGTGGTTAGGTGTAAATAAGGAACAGTCGTTTAGAAAAAACCTGTGTAAAAATTATTTAATCGAGCTTTCACGAATGTTCGGCGAATGTAGCGAACAAATAAAAGATTGGAGGGTGCCGTGGAGGTCGCTAGAAAAATCGCCCCTTGCAACACGCCGAAGAATTTAATCAAAACTCGTTTGTGCAAGAGGTGAATAAATTGCAAAAAGGAAATGTGGTTAGGTGTAAATAAGGAACAGTCGTTTAGAAAAAACCTGTGTAAAAATTATTTAATCGAGCTTTCACGAATGTTCGGCGAATGTAGCGAACAAATAAAAGATTGGAGGGTGCCGTGGAGGTCGCCAGAAAAATCGTCCCTGCAACACGAAATAAAGGGAAGGGTGAAGAAAAAATAAAACGAAAAATAAACACACCTGTATACGGTCACGCGATCATTAACGGGTCACAGAACGGCGCAAATCCCAGCGCGATCCGTTATCAAGATATTTCCCGGCTACGGAATTCGCCGGAAGATCGATCGCCGGCTCGCAACAGATAGCGGGGGCCGATTGCGATTGCGTGAGACGGGGAAACAAATCAGCGGCCGCGGCCGAAGCGGCCCGCGAAAATCGCGCGATAAATTCGGGTTATAAAGCTGTTCCCGGCGATGGCCCCCAGCGTTTTACGATCCGAGTATTTTCTCGAACCACTTCGTTGCCTCGTTCTGGCCACGCGTGGATAATTGAAGATCGTGGCGCGAGAATTGGTTATCTCTAGGGACGAGGCTATTTCGGGGAACGAGATAAATTAAAAGAAACACCGGGAGATTCGATTCAGTTTTTTGTTTTGTGTTTGTTAAAATTCATGGGACACGTTCGCTTTTGTTTTGTTAAAACGCTTATTACGATTAATAATTTGAAAATCGTAGTAGATGCGTGAAAGAAGGGAGGTTTTTCATTAGAAAATCCGACTTCACTGGTAAACGCGGGAAGTTTGATCCAGTTTTCGTCCCGTTTTTTAAAATTCATGGGACACGTTTGCTTCTACTTCTTTGAAACACTTATTACATTTAATAATTTGAAAAGTGTAGTAGATGCGTGAAGGAAGAGAGGTTTTCTATTAGAAAATTCGACTTCACTGGTAAACGCGGGAGATTCGATTCAGTTTTTTGTTTTGTGTTTGTTAAAATTCATGGGACACGTTCGCTTTTGTTTTGTTAAAACGCTTATTACGATTAATAATTTGAAAATCGTAGTAGATGCGTGAAAGAAGGGAGGTTTTTCATTAGAAAATCCGACTTCACTGGTAAACGCGGGAAGTTTGATCCAGTTTTCGTCCCGTTTTTTAAAATTCATGGGACACGTTTGCTTCTACTTCTTTGAAACACTTATTACATTTAATAATTTGAAAAGTGTAGTAGATGCGTGAAGGAAGAGAGGTTTTCTATTAGAAAATTCGACTTCACTGGTAAACGTGGGAGGTTTGATCCAGTTTTTTGTTCCATTTGTTAAAATTCATGGGACACGTTTGCTTTTACTTCTTTGAAACACTTATTACGATTCATAATTTGAAAAGTGTAGGAATTGCGCGAAGGAAGGGAGGTTTTCTATTAGAAACTGTGACTTCACCGGTTGATCGGGTCTCAAGAGTCGCTGTTTAAAGTTTCAAAGTTGCAAGGAGTTCATTTTTCAACTGAAAAACGTGAAACTGTAACCGCGCTGATTTCGTTCAACAGTTATAGAAAGCATTTAATTGGAGGATATAGAGATTGCGCTGAATCCTCGATGTTTCGACTTCCCTTTACGTTTACCTTGCTTGAATAATGTATCGGGTAGTATTTTTGTTCGCCTCATGAAAGTTGTATTTTCTGTAACGGTCGTGGGTCACCGACGATGCACGTGCCACGGAGCGTGTTAAGCAACGAGCTGCTGCACCTCTGGGCTGCGGAATTATCGTTTGTCGTGTTCACAGGCAACGCTTGTTGTTTTCTCAACAATTCAACTTTCACGCGTAAATATATTTAAGTAAACTTGGATTTCATAACCGTGACGTCCAATTACTTTCTTCTTTGACAAGAAGTATTCGCTTTCTTTTGTTACTCGCCCTATTTTATACCTCTTTTCAATTTAAAAATTGACCCTTTTCTCTCTGCAAAAGGAAGTATGAATTTACTTTGCAGAAAATATAAGAAATAGAAAAAGATGAAGAATTGAAGAACTGAATTGAAATTGAAATGGGTTTTCGAACGTAGAATGCACGTTATTAATTTCCGTCCGTTTGCAACTTCAAAACACGAGCTCTCTCCGCACACCGAGAAAGGTGATAAGTAGATTCACGCATTCATAGTCAGACCTAAATAAACCTCGGCTCTAAATTTGTCAGGGTCGATAATAAACTCCGTTACACCCTAAACGGACCGCATTGCGAAGATCGAATCTTCAGCAACAGGGAGTTGGTATCAATAATTTACCAGGCCGCGGATTTTTATGCAAATTCGATAGACAAAATTAGAAAAGTGGAATCCGCGTAAAGGTTTCTTTCTGAATATTAATTAACGCGTGCTTCGCTTTCAACATTTTCTATATTCCTGCACGTTACGTGCATGCTGCACGTTTTGGCACGTCTTGAGTAAAATGCATAAAAAACCGCAGTCCATACTAATTACCATACCGTGTAGCGTGGGCACAGCGTCGCGTTACGCAAGCAATTCCGTTTCGGTTATACGAGCCGAACACTTTTGCGCGGAAAACGCCGGCCGTGCGCGCGAGGCCGCTTATCAGCGCGCCGCGGCAGCTGTATTGATAAGGCATTGTGTACGCAAGTGACATACCGTGTCACGTGTCCGTTCAAATATTCATACGTACGTTCTCACCTTCCACGAACGCTTTTTCTGTTCCAGGTAAGTACCTCTCGCTGGAGCGACAGCCGTTTACCAAACCTTCCGCAACTGCTTGCCCGGTAAGAGTGTTGTTTAGTTATTAACTGCCGCCTGATTAACGTTGGAATTACCAGACCAGTCGAAACGATGATTACTCATAGCGATCTTTTAAATTCATTGTGGTGAAGCTTCCAAAAATTTACTATGATTTTCAGAAAAAGGTGTAAATAATGATTTGTTTTCTACGTATTCTAGTAGTATTTTTCCGTGTAATTTTCAATTCGATCTCTTCCATGCGAATAAGCACGCTTTAATTGTCGGCAGTTCTAGCGTTAACCACGGTTCGTTGATTCGATCGTTCAATTTTTAATCGACTGTCTCCGGCCTTGAGTTCCAACAGTCGCGAAATAGTCTGTTGGTGTTACGCGAGGCGTGTCTGTAGAGTTTTGTGTAAATTTTAAAAAATCACGAAAATAACTGTGTGTTGACTGTGTTTATCTGAAAGTATGCGTATTACTTTTTTTTTGTCCTTCTGTGTGTAATTGATGTTTATATTAAATTAGTAGGATTCTGAATTTCACAACTTGGTAGAAATGTTCGTCGACGTCTTGTATCGAACTCTATTAGGATTATAGGATATTTCAAATGATATTGACAAGCTGTAATTTTTAATCATGAGAAGTATGCGTGCGAATTTTATTCAATTACAAAGAAGATATGTATATCCTTTTATTTTTAAATACTCTGACGTCTGTAACCTCTTGGCCGACGCAGGGCCCCTAATTCATACCTGGGACTTGAATAAACACTCACTTCTTGCATTCAAAGAACTAAGACTTCGCTTATTGTTCCCAGGAACACTTGATGCGTTAGATTGATTTTTGAACTGATCTAAACATCTTTTTCAACAGACTCTTTCTTTGTAATGAAAATTTCCACTGTTCACTGTACGCAGAGGAACTAATACTATACCACCTGAACCATAATTTTATCGACTTTTTAAAGACACTCCTTAACAGTCGCCAGAATTTATATATTCAAACCTTTATCGAACCGTTATTAAATTCGTAATGGACCGTTATTAAATTCATGGTATCGATTGCAAACGCGAGTATCACGAAATTCGTTGGATTTAGCGGGTGTTTGGGACCGCATAGCGCTAACGCAATTTGTCCCGTTTGTCACGGGCACGAATTTTGGTCACCGGCCAAGAAGACCTGCTGTTGCTACCGCCGCTGGACTAACTTGCCTCTTGATAAAAGGTACGCTTAATTTCCGTGGCTCGTTATATTCGTAATTGGGGCGTAACTGACACCATCGTTCTCGTCTGACCGAGCACGTGACGCGACGATGAACGTGAGAAATTATTATACTTATTGCAGCTTTTTCCCTTCTTTCTTTCTTTCTTTCTTTTCCTCTTTCTTCTCTCCTCTCCCTTTGAGGGATTATCGTCGCGGAGTGGCTGCGTTATCGAGTTTGGAGTTTCATAGGGGTGTGGGCGGGGAGATCCGCAGGGGATGAAGATATTGCGCGTGACGAAGATGAGATACTCGATACCCTTAAGTGTGCGGGCTGCGTAGGTTTGACGAGCTTTCGTGGAAATTGCCAGCACAATGTCAGACCTCACGACGTCCCTTCCATCAGACGGATCCTCGCGGGGGTGGTTTTCTTCTTTGCTCAGATTTTTCGAGACGCAGATGTTCGTAACCCATGGATCTGCTGAAATTACACTTATTCGCGGAACGGTATTCGTCGATAAGTAAATGTTTCTTAAAAAAATAAGTTACGATGATAATTAAGTGTTAATTATGTTCGATGATCTTTGCTTGATAGAATACAAGGACCAATAAAACACATTTTAAATATGGAAAGTCGTTTATTAACCATTAATTTTCTAAAATGAAAACGTACACAATGGTTATTCTGAATAATCGAAGTTCGTCTTTCTATTTCTTTTGCTTTAAACATTTTTTGTGCGGTCTACGAGACAAATGTTTATGAATCTAGGGTTAATCGTTTCAAGGATCGAACAGAAAAACGCCAAACACAGAGAGAGAGAAAGAGAGAGGGAGAGAGAGAAAGAGGGAGAGAGATAATGTTTTCTGCAACCATGCCTGCGAGCCCCCCCCCCCCAAAAAAAAGCGACCTCCGTCTCCTCTGATCCAACCTCGGATCAGAGTAGCCGATCATCATCCAGACGGATCCCTGTCCAATAACTTACGATCGTCTCGCGATCAGAGTCGGTCGGCTGACGTCACTAGATCGCCACGCAACGGAGCAGTGCCCTTTTACGCAAGCCTGGTCTGGCGTCGAAAGGGGGTGGCGTGTTCAGCGGGGGTGGGTCGGTAGTGTTCCCGAACGAAGGAGGCTCTCCCTCTCCTCCGTCTCTAAATTTAGCGTCGCCGGTCATGAATGGACCGGGACCGACGCTCGGATACGTCACACGACGATCCGTGCTGCTAAAAGCTCGCCGAACCCGACCGCCTCGCGGATAATCGAGCCTCCGTTCGGTTCGAAGACTAATCGGTAGTAATAGACGCTCGTAACAGGTCATACAAACCTGACTAAGTTTCAGGTTCAATTCAGGTTTTGGCAGGTTCTTGCTTTTTACGAGAAGATTCGAGGCTAATCGGAAGTAATAGATGCTCGTAACAGGTTGTAGAGACCTGGCTGAATTGCAGGTTCAGGTCGGGGTTAAAGCAGGTTCTTGTTTTCCGCGAGAAGATTCGAGGCTGATCGGAAGTAGTAGACGCTCAAAACAGGTCGTAGAAACCTGGATGAATTTCAGGTTCAGTTCGGGTTAAAGCAGGTTCTTGTTTTCCGCGAGAAGATTCGAGGCTAATCGAAAGTAGTAGATGCTCCTAACAGGTCGTAGAAACCTGGCTGAATTTCAGGTTTAATTTAGGTTAGGGCAGGTTCTTGCTTTTCGCGAGAAGATTCGAGGCTGATCGGAAGTAATAGATGCTCGTAACAGGTTGTAGAGACCTGGCTGAATTTCAGGTTAGGTTTGGGTTAAGTTCGAGTTCGGGCAGGTTCTTGCTTTTTACGAGAGGATTCGAGGTTAATCGAAAGTAATAGATGCTCGTAACAGGTCGTAGAAACCTGGCTGAATTTCAGGTTCAATTCGGGTTAGGACAGGTTTTTGGTTTCCGCGAGTGGGTTCGTGCCGGCCGACGCCTGGTGAAATGCAATTTATCCGAAGAACGAGGTGTTGCGTTTCGCTGATATACGAAGGCTTCGCAGCTTGTACGTTGGGAAGCTTTACGAGATGTGGCACAGGAGGGGAGGGTGTGGAACTTTGGAGCTCGTAGTATCATACGTAAAAGAATATTTTTTGTGGGATTAAACTGCGGTGATACTTTCTTTCTGGATAATTCCGTGTTGGTATAAATATTTCGTGTTGCTGTTTTCAAGGGGCAATTGGAGGTCTGGAAATTCTTGTCTCTCAGGAAATGCTTTCCGCTTGTAATGCAACGCGCAAAGTGATATTCGAAGTTTATCGAAACTGCTTAAAAAAGTATTTATTACCGGCGTATCATTGTTATTTGCATTATTAACTTCTAACAGCAAAGGAAAGTACGTTTGTTCCCGTGAATATTGTAAGATTTTGTGGCAATAAAAATTAGTGAAATTGATGCGACCTTCGCTGAATGCGTCACCAAAGTTTCTTCACCTGTTTCGATGTCAGCCGAGGATATGCACCATGAACCATAAAATTATATAAACCGTAGACGGTGAATCGAGGATTCACGTTTGGTTCACAAGAGGAGTCACGGAACAATACACCTACGTAATCCTGTCCTGAAATAATTGATGTTCCCGCGACTCGTGTTTAATCGCTCGAGAGTGGCCGATCGATCGAAACAAGGCCGTGGCTCTGTGAAAGTGCGAGGAGCCTCCGTACGCGTGCATCTTCTCTGCGTAAATAGAGCGTAAGGTTCCGAGCTGCGAGATCGATCGCTCGTTTCCTACTCCGTTTTTCGAAAGCGCCGCCACCTCGACTTTGCGGAACCTTCGAAGCACTCGTCGATCGAACCTCGATTCCGATCCCATTGAAGAACCCGTCGTTCGGTTTCACGATCGGGTTGATCAACGAGTAATTAATTAATCGTTCGTGTTTACTCGTGGTACAGTTTGTAACCGGTTTCGAATCGGAACTAAAGCTCCTCGTATTCTCATAGGGATATTCACAGTGTTACTGTGTATACGGAAATCCTTTGGTTTCAGCAAAATTCTACTACGATCTGTTTCGGTAGTAGAGCAGCCAATCGCAGTAACTTTTTCCTGTTAGAATTTTAACACTATTCCAACCACAAGCGGTCAAATGACTTGTTTTTAAGATTTCTGTTGGAAATTGAATACAGAAATACTACGAAGCAAAAATTAACCATAAACCAGCTTTCTCTTAACGTACTTTCTCAAGGGCTTCTTCCAAGAAGCTAAGCCACATCTAGCATTTTAGAAAGTTCGAAAACATCGAGAAACAGAACAATGGGGTTGAAGGACCCGGATGGGGTTGTAAGAATTTCGACCACTGGGTTCTGCTAGTCTTGTGACAAAACTCGCTAGGTGCAGTCAAAATTGCCCTTCCTCGTGTTTTATAAAAGTATCAATAAATTATCATAGTATTGTTTCACAAATAACAGTTTATTTCATTTAGCGATATAAGACCCCATTCCCAATAATTTCGATTAGAATTTCATATGTACAACGTAATTGAATCGCCTTTAAATTACCTTTAAACTTTAAACTTTTTCTCCAATATACGTATAATACATTTTTCAGTATTCATTTCTTTTTTCATTGTTTATTTTCTGAGAAAAATTGGTAATCTGTCTTACGTGGGAATGTCGCGGTAGGAATATGTATACGTTAAGTGTCGGTAGGAATAGTGTTAATTTCTTCAAGAATGGACTTCGAAAAGAGACTATTCGCTTGTCGATCGAGGGGCTCGGTGGGGAAAAGGTGTACGCTGAATTTGCGATGACTTTTGTCGAGGGCATACTTAGAACTTGTTACCAACAGGTTTTGGTATTAACGAGTAAATTATAGAAACGAGGAATAATGTTGCAGAAAGAACCCAAATCGGTATGCGTGTTTCGTGAATCATAGTAAATATTTCGAATTTGAAAATTTTTGAAGTTAGTATCGTTAAACGACTAACGGTCACCTCTCGAGTGCAAAGGGTTAATCCCACCATGCTCCGAAGAGATAATGAATCGGAGAAAAAAGGAGAGTTCTCGTAGAAGTTCGGTCGATCGGGTTTCCGAGTCCGTCGTTCACCGTTCCGGTGCCGGTTCTCCCCTTTTGTGCTCGATAATCGCGCGTAAACAGCGGCGCAGAACCCTTTACGCTTCCGAATCAGCGTGTAATGGGATAGCGTCGATCGCCGTAGCGTGTAACGCGATCAGTGTGCACGCGGCTTTATGCCGTTCCACGGAAACTCGAACGGATAAACGCGGTCAGCTCGCAGTGTACGTACAATTACCGCGTGCACTATTGATGCTCCCCGCCATGAATACGCGACCGCCGTGCATACACTTATTATCATCGTCGTTGCTGTTGTTATTATCGATTTACTGATTCATTTCTGCGAAACGTTACCCTTTGACGTGCCAAAAGTACCGAAACGTAGGTGTACCAACGCGTGTTGTTGTTACTATTGACGTATTCGTTTGTTTCCGGAGAAACACACCCTTTGACACGAATCGCCAGGAACGTTAACAACAACGAAACTTCGTTAATTTGCAGGCAGCCATCAAAATTATTATCGTATCGTTCAATTATTTGCTTATTTATATAGGAAAGGTTATAAATGAAAAAAAGGAAAGAAAGAAAAGTGAATAAAATGATAAATATACGTGTATTTGATAAAACTAAAACGACACAAACGAACACAAAATAACAAACTACGCGTATGCTTCGCAAACTACACAGTTCTTTGACTCCTTAGCTTCTGAATTCTTCAACTCTTGATCGAGTGGGACCCGAAAAGACAAAACACTTGACCCCACTCTACCGATCTCTTCGCACACACACGCGCGCACACACACCAAACGTACCATCTTACAATACTAACCCTTAAATCTATACATTATCACATTTATTTCGGTGGAAGAAACTCTCGGCTGACGAATGAATAACGAACGCGTGAAAACGAAGCTTAATTGATAATATCATGATCGGCGATAATGGCAATATGTAATATTAACCCTTAGCGAATGAATTCCACCATATTCGCGACATTATAAATATTCTATTAAAAAATCTGGTATTCACATAGGGGATTGTTGGGAGAAGTACCACACCCCTACCCAAAAAATATATGTAATTTTGTATAAATACATCGTAAATCTATAAGAAATATATTTATAAATGTATACAAATCTATACGTTACATACATACATCTATTAGTTTATTCCAAGTCCCATTATTTTTCTGAAATTTTCACTTCACTATCCTTTCGTATGGACATACCTGTTCATATACTTATTGTTACTGAAAATTTCCTAAAAACCAATAAAGCGATATTAATTATGCACTTTTTCTCGCTCTGGAAGTAAAGCAATTAATTTCTTAAAAATCTGTCGATCTACTGGACATTGTTCTGGTAAAATGCGTTTGTTCTTTATGTGTTAAAATAATTACGGTGGCCTGCAAAAAATACTCTTTGCAATCGCTGTGTACGCGCATGGATTCGGCGTGGAGCAACGAGCGAAAGCTGGACAAACCAGTCGTGCGAGAGGGAAACAAGAACAGCGAAAACGGGGTGGAGCAGGGGGGGGGAGTTAAAGGGAGACTCGGAGAGACGGAGCCGAAAACAGGAAGTTGACTGGCACACGGGGAAGAATCGAACGGGGTCGCTGAAAAGAGGCTTCCTTTTCGAGCGGGCGCAGGTATATAAACCCAGATCCGTGTTTTTCTTTTTCCCCCTTTTTTTTTTTTATTTTCGCGTAATCCAACGCCGGTCCGAGAACGAAAAAGTAATTACCGGAACAATTCGATCCTCTCTGTTGCTGGTCGGCGCCGTTTACCTTCCGGCGTCTGCCGCTGATTAAATTGCCCGCCTCCAGTTTCGTTTCGTTTCGTTTCGGTGCTACAGGGATTGGATATGGGAGACCGAGCTGTGGAAGATTAGGCGACCGGGCGAATGGAAACACGCGTTTGTCCGCGTTTTTCCTTTCCGTTTGGCGTGCCCGTTTTGCTTTTGTTCGCGTGTTCAGCGGGGGATGTGCTACCATTGTTGCAAAGTTTGGGCGCACGTGGTACAATGGAAGGTTTCTCTGAAGTTTGCAGTCTTGTAAAGATATCAGCAGGTTCTGTTTTGGCGTTGGGACACTTATTATTTGTTATTTATTATTATATATATGTTGTGTTCGCCTAAGAATTATTTTTGCAATTTATCTGTTGGTCTTTGCTAGTTTTAATTTTGGACTTTGTTAACTATGGAATATTATAATAGTATTGTAAGGCTTCTAAAGATATGTGATGTAGTATGTTTAAATGAATTGAAAATTTGCATATTTAGCGTTTAATAAAAAAAAATAAATAAATAAAATAAAATGAGTTTTGGAACATATTTTAAAAACTCGTTTTTTCGGAGATTCCTTTGTATATGGAGAGGGATCAATGAAGAAATATGGTGCACATCTTAATCAATAAAAGAATAATTACGTTAAACCAAAGATTTTCTTATTTTGATACAACACAAATCTGTTAGGCATGCGCCTCTGAGCGCCAGTGGCTGTGCGTCTGTCCAGCGACGGTCTCATTCTACTGCGGCCAGCGTTTATAGCCTACATCGTCGATTCCTTCGACTTGAAGTTGAATTACAGAATTTTTACGAACAATCCGACCAAATCTAAAGCATTGTGAATGAAAATTCAAGCATCGACTGTTTACATAATACTTCAAATAAAAATGGTTCCCCGTACGAACGAGGCTCGATCACGAATCGGCGATAAAAAAATTGCTCGCGAAACGGGAAAGCTCGATACTCGTGTACAAAGATCCTTGTCCGTAAATCAAGCAACGAGGAGGGCAACGACGAAACGAACTTTCCCCATTACGCCGATAACTTCCGGCGATAAAAAAAGGAATGGCCGAAGATACGGAAAATTTATTAGCCTTTTAACGATCGTTATCGAAGGCGTTGCTCGGAAAATTGGGTCGACGGACGTTTAAATTTCGATCCCCGTAACGCCGATACGTTACACAACCGGTTTCCGGTTCGATTTGTCCCCGTGGAACCCTCGCCTGGACGCGTGTGCCCGCGTGGCGGGCTGTCGCGTTTCGAGACCGCGGTGCCGAAGCATCGAGGAAAATTAATGTTACTTTTTAACCCTTTCGCTCCGACAGGCGTAAATATACGCCCTCGAAGAATGACCATTCATATGGAAAAGCGGGCGCTCAGGTACGAAGAGCGTGTATATACGTTCATACTTTTTTTTAATCGAGATACTTTTTTTAATCGAGTATCTGGCAACGTTGCATACCTCAAACAGTTGACTATCATGAAACAAAACAGTATTAAATTATATGAACATTGTAATATAATATTTAAAAAAATAAATTATGATTTGTAGGAATTATTTATTGACCGGTGGGTTTTTACAGAAACTACAAGCTAATACAACGACTTCTAATAACGCACTATAACGAACTCTCTCCAATAACGAACTCTATAGACCTCTCGCGAGGCTCCCTATATATTTGCCTCGAGCCTGATAGGCGGTTCCTGTTTTTTCCAATCAGGACCTTCGAAAAAATGCCCGTCTTCGATATCCCCACTCGGTGCATCTAGGATATCAGCCGTCCACATTTTCTTCGGGGATCAGGTTTTACGGCCGCGACCGTTTATCCTTACAACGCAGGCGTTGTTTAATTTCTACGTCTCGAGGTCGTCGATGTTTGAAATCATTACAATTTAAAGCAACCGCAGCATAAAGTTATCACCGTTTGACGTGTTCATAAATCCATCCTGCCGCTATTTATGATCTTCGAAACTTTGCTTTCTCACTGCTCAAAGCATCCACATACGCAATTTACAATTTCGCTGCTTTAGATCACCAAACGCTTAACACTATTCCTACTGACGCTTCACGTATATAGAGAGACTACAAATTTTTCTCAGAAAATAACCAAATGAAAAAACAAGTGAATATTGAAAAATGTATTATACGTACAGTGGCTCCAAAAAGTATTCGTACACTGTATTATAAGGAAATTCATCTACTTCTGAAATTCTGATTTCAATGAAACTTTATGTGTGTACAGAGCATGGTGTGTCCTGCGTGGAGTAATTTTTTTGGCGGCAAAATATCTTTTAAGAGCGCTGATAACGAATCTCAAAGTTTCAGCGATTTTTCACACTTTGAGTACAAGCTTTTCTGGGTTCTTTTTTTATGGCAGAGCGATAGAGTATTAAAAATTAAACATTTCCTATTTGAAAGGTTTTGCTTCATCAAGTGCCATTACAAAGTTATCTTTAAAAAATGAGAGAAAACTCAGAAACTTCAACGCTGTTTTCGCCCCTTTAAAATCGCATTTAGATGAAAAGAAGAGATTAATTCATACGTATACCATTACGATCTACATACCCACAAAGTTTTATCGAATACTTCTATCAGAATCAGAATTTCAGGGTTAAACGAATTTATTTCTGACTTAATGTACGAATACTTTTTGGAGCCACTGTATATGTGAGAAAAAGTCTAAAGTTTAAAGGTGATTCAATTACGTTGTATCTGTGAAATTCTAATCGAAATTTCAAAAACGGTTGCGGTAGGAATAGTGTTAAACACAAGTCGCGAGCCACGCAAAATCGTTCCACGAATTTTTTTTTACGCCACCTACAATCCATTCAACGCTTTTACAAGATTGCGTCGAACGTTTCTCAACGTTTCTTTTGAACTTGAAGAATATTATCGCGCAGTAGCTCGACAGGAAGTTCGCCCAGTCGCAAGGCAAAGCAAAGCAAACGATTGTCGTTATCCTGTTTCCCGTTCGTTCTATTTGTCGAAATTAAATATTGACCAGGAAATATCTGAAAGAACCATTGGTAGCAGCTCTACCCTTCCTGTTTCTCTCTCTCTCTCTCTCTCTCCCCCTTTCTCTCTTTGTCATCTTTTTTTTCTGGCATCGAAACAAATTTCCCGTACACAATGCGTCTGTTTTTAACGTTTCTACGCAGCTGAACGCGATGAACACGGGGAAGAGGCGTTTTGTATGGAAATTGAATGCAATAGATTTTTTGCTCGAAAAAGGAATTGTTATTCCTATTCCCCCGTCTCTCTTTCTCGTTCCCTTTGCTTGTTTTTGTTTTTTATTTTGTATTTTTTATTTGTTATTTTTTGTTTTTTTTTTTTGGTTTTTAATCGATGCTGCGTCGTGTCACGAGTCGACAGGGAAAACGTACACGTGCACCGTATATCATCACCAAATATCGAATTTTATTTACTATATATATATTCCGGCAATAGAAATAACTACCTTGCACCAGAGATGTATCCTTTTTGATGGATAACTTGCTCTTCCTGTAATTCAACCTTAATCACAGAAATGTTACGAGGGAAGCTAATTATAAGTAAAATTGTACGTTTGTTTAGTATTAAAGAACTTTGTGCTCGGGAAATATTTTAACGTTTTTATCCCACAAGGTGGATAATTGGAAACGAAGGTGATTGCAAAAAATATGATTGCATTTATCGGGTTAATGGAATAGTTTATTCGAAATTAATTAATTCTTATTCTCTTATAAAATAAAATTAGTAATTAAAATTTTTTGTAAATTATTATTTTGTAATTATTATGTGCTTTCGATTGGTTGAGAAACGGGGATTGAATTATTTTAAGGGTTAAAATCCTCAGTGACTCCGTATGAATTTATGGCATTCGGAAATTAGAATTTGTTTTCTATTTTGGATTAAGGATTCAGTTTACTGTGAATTTCGCGATATATATATATGCAAGCTTCGTTTTATTATCGAGTAACCGTCAAAGTCAGTGCTTCTGAAAATAAATTTATCGGAGTAACTAGTTCTCCCCTTTCAAATTCGTCTCCAAGCTCGGTAACGCAATAACAAGTCAAGACCAATAGCAATTGCATTGCAAGCTGTCTGGCTACCGTCGTCGCAATCTACTTGCCCTGCTTTCTTAAACGTGTCTTTACGCAACTTTACATAACGGCACGTCAAAATTACGCGAGTTGTCCGATCACGTGCAATCGCAATCTGCTTATTATTCCTAACTTGTTTAACAACAAATTAAAAGTAAGATTATCTATATTGCACGCTGCAAGTTGGCCGACCATGAACCGTCGCGATCTACTGAACCCAATCTCGGTTTTACACCAATTACGTATCATAAATAGGGTAACCGTGCAATTTACACGTATATTTGTCTGATCGTTGTCGTCCACAATCTACTGATTCGTGTCTAAATTTTTTAAACAGAACTCCCTCTTCGAATTCATCAGTTCCGTACTGTACCGCGAAAAAATACGTTGTCCATGCATAACGATCTTCCTACACGTTCGACCAAAAATATAAAAGCGGTTGCAAATATTCCAGGGATCGTAAAAATTTAAAAGAGCAGAGAAGAGATTTCGCGTTGAGTCGTCTCACGAATTTCTTGCCCCAAAGATGCACAGAGATCGCGTGAAATCCTTCGATAATGCGTGCAAAGTTAATTTTGAGTTGACAAAAGAAATTAGCATGGAACCCCGAAGCTTTGGTGTCCCCGTGCTGTTGAACGGAACCGTATCACCCTCCCCTTTTCCGTGCTCGCGCGACGCTATTTAGAGCACGTCTATAGGCACGTTTATAATCGTCGCCTGAAAAGTTCGCGATCTTGCTCGTGCTCCCTCTCGAACACCCCTTTCAGAGGTGGCGGCGCGACAAAAAGCGGCCACCCGATTAGACGCGGGAATCGCGTTGATAAGTAACCGGCGGGCACGGGCGAACGTCGCGGAGGACGACGACGTCGGCTAAAAGCGCGCGGGCATAACGGAGCGTGTTCGTTCGGTCGCGACGATGACGAGCGCGGAAAGGCTCTTTGAAGCCGTATGCCGCAGCGTGCGCGGCTTTGACTCCTGAACTTTAGAAGCTTTCAAGCTCGAAGTCGGCTGTGTATAAGAGACGTGACGGAAGGGGAGGATGCGGGGGCTGGGGAAGAGCGATAAAACGCGAGAGAGAGGAGCAGGTCGTGCGCCGCGATGGCTTATATATACGTATGTAGGCATTTCGCGGAGCGTTCTCGTGCACTTGGGGCTCGTTTTTGCGCACGCCGTTGAACGAAATAAATTGCTTGATACGAAATGCTCTTCCTCTCCCTCTTTCACTCACTCACTCACTCACTCACTCACTCACACACTCACTCACTCACTCATTCACACATTCACTCACTCACTTATTCACTTACTCACTTGCTCACTCACTTACTCGCTTACTCACTTACTCATTCACTCACTCACTCACTCACTCATTCACACATTCACTCACTCACTCACTCACTTATTCACTTACTCACTCACTTACCCACTCATTCGCACACTCACTCACTCACTCACTCATTCACACACTCACTCACTCCCCCCTTGTTCCTCTCCCTTTCGCTTACTCCCTTTTTCACTCTCCCTCTCCTTCACTCACTCACTTACTTACTCACTTACTCACTCACCCACTCGCTTGCTCATTTACACGCTCACTCACTCACTCGCTTACTTTATCTCTCTCTTTCTCTCTCACTCTCACTGTTCTGTCGAGCTACGTCGCTGGAAATTAAGCTCGCCTCTTATTGCGACTTGGCCGCTGCGCGTTCGACGCGACCGCCCATTGTTCGTTCAGACTCGCATCGATCCCAAGCCGAATGTCTTCCTTTATTTTCCGCCTGATTGTTCGATCCTCCATTCACCGTGCCCCCGGACTCGCCCTCTCGAAAGTACCGCCGCGATCTTTAGCATTCTCGAGTGACGCTCGCCGGCTGGACGCTCGATCGCTGGGAAAATTGACTGACGGGGTTCGTTGGTCGTTCAATGTTCGCCGCTGTTTCTGACCCTTGAAATCGCGATGTTTGGACCGGAGAATCGGGTGTAATAGTTGATTCTAAGCCTACGGAGAGGAAAAGTTGTGTTGATCGTTGAGAGGGAACCTGTGGAAAATTTTGATAATAGAAGAAAGATATTGTGGATTGTAATTTACACAGGATCTATGTAACAAGTAATCGATATTATTCCTCATAGTATGTATTCCGGTACTTGGATAGTTATTAATTATATTTTCGTTGAATTTAAAAATCCAAGGATTTCGCGGTACATCGTCAATCTCTTCTCATAGGGGAAGTTACCTTCTCTTTTTCTATATCTCTTCGAAAGAACCGTCCTAATATTTTCCAAACATTGTAATTTCACTTAGCTCTGAAATCGAGCTTTCCAAATCTCTTTAAAGCTCTAAAACTTCAAAAAAACGCCAAAAACATCGGAAATCGATGTGTGCAAAATTAGTCGTCGATCGATTACTTCGTTATATCGGTAAAACTGAAGTGAATCGTGAAAGTAGAATTAACGGTTCGACCGATAGTTTCCAATTTTCGCGAAGGGAAGAAAGAAGAAACGCTGTTAATACGAGAAACGAAGAACGTTACACACGGGCGCACGCGTTTCCCTCGTTTTATTAATTCGCAACGTTCGTGCAGCCCCCTAATCGCGTTGATCCGTTTTCCACGACGAAGCCTCCGAACGGCCCTCTTCCCTACCGAGGAAACAGGGAAAAAGAACTGTCGTAGACCACGCCACGCGAGAACGCCTCCTATTCGTCTTCGCCGTGGCGTTTCCACCGGCCGTTCGTAGGGTGGTGGAAACCGTCTGTTGCGGCCGATCGATAGCTGCACAGGCATTCCCGGCCGGGAGAATTCCATTAGCTTTACGACGCGTCGATTTCGGGCGGCGTTGATGGAAAACGCGCGGGAGATTTCACCGGAAACGAATTATGCCGCGGTCGCGAAGCTTCGAGAGCCGCTGCGTCCTTCGCTCGCACGCGCCTCGATGTGTCGCGGTAATGGATGGCGACGGACCGATGGATCCAGCGCAGCGAATCAGCGTTTTGGATAAACTCGTGTTTGCGGTACCAGAGGTTTAACACTATTCTTACCGGCACTTCACGTGTACTTATTCCTGCCGCAACATTCCCACGTAAGACGGACTACAAATTTTTCTCAGAAAATAACCAAATGAAAAAAGAAGTGAATATTGAGAAATGTTATTTATACGTATATTCGAGGAAAAGTCTAAAGTTTAAAGGCGATTCAATTATGTTGTGTATATGAAATTCTAATCGAAATTTTAAAAACGGTCATTTGACCGGTCGTGGTAGGAATAGTGTTAAAAAAAAACACGGTCGAAAAACGCCAAGGACCGCGATCGCGTTCTTTCGATTATGCTACGAAATACTCGTATTGTTTGTTCTTAAAATTTTTCATATTTGTAGAATATTCTTAAAATTATTTATTGCTGGTATTAATATGAGTGGCAAAAATATACAGTGTACGAGTAAAATATAATTCGACTCTGTCACGCGACTCTACGTTTAATCCTCAGCTCTTTTTACGATTCAACATCTCGGTTTTCTATTCGATTCCGGTCCCTTTTCTTTTTCGAGGAAACTCTTATAGGCCTTTTCCCACTTTGCGCTCGCTAGACATTGTCGACCCCATCTGTGAATCGTTTGTCGCCAACGGTTTTTTCCGATGGGCCTAGCTTTCGTTTAGTCGACCCGCACTTTCACTTTTCCGGTCGCTGTCCTTAACCGTTTGAGTCCCAGGGGGTATTGAAAAAACACTGTCGAAGAATCCCAAACAGCGCGACCGCGGTTTCTCTAAATGAGTACGAAAAGACCCAAGCAGCGCGATAGCGCTTGTTTTATTTTATGTCGAGAAATACCAAGCGGCGCAATAGCGCTTGCATTTAAATTTTTATTTTGTAATGTATTATTAAATTATTATAGTATTATTATACTTATTGTAAAATGTACTATTTACATTAAAAGGAGTTGTGTAATGTACTTGCTTCAGCAAACCTGAGCGCGTTTCGACAATCAGTAACTCACCGTCAGTTGTTCACAACGTTCGAAATGTGCTGGGTTTTCTCGACATAAAATCTCAACAGCGCGATCGCGCTGCTTGGGACTCAAACGGTTAAAACTACGATACTACATATTTTTAATTTGTAACATATTATTTTATGTAATGCTATTATGTATATATTATTATATATTATGTGAGCGCGCCGTCGGTTGTCTGGATCTATTAAATGCGCTGAGTTTTCCCGACAGGAAATCGGAAGAGCGCAAAAACGGCTCGTGGTACGCAAACGGTTAAGCTCGATGCTGAACCTCTTCTGTTTTTCTTTTTATTTGCAGCGGAAACAGTTTTATTTGCGGAGAACTGTCGGTGGAATAATTGTTGGCGGTTTGTTGAATTTATTGAGCTCGCGGAACTTTTGTTAGAGCTGGTATTTTCTTATGACTGATTTGTGTTATTTGAATTGTAAATTTAGAGAAAATAAAGGTCTTGTGGTCTTTTTAGCAAATTTCATTCAGAATTGTATTTTCTCAAGAGATTTCGAATTTTGTGCATTTCTTATCGAATGGAACATTAAAATGCAATAATGTTGCTTCTAACGGTATTGATTGTTGTTACTTTTTTTTTATCCGTATTAAAATCGTGTTTACGAAGTTTCACTTTTTTGTGAATTTTCATCGTGGCGTTAAGAGGTTACACGCTAATTTGTGGCACATGTACTATTATCGACCGATTTAACCCTTTCGTTACGGTTGCCGTATATATCCGGCATCCACGTGACGACCTGTGTGCACGGATGCCGTATATATTCGGCGTCCATGCGACGACCAGTGTGTACGGGTGTCGATTATAATCGGCGTTCATCCACTCTACCGGGTGCTGACTATAATAAATTGTATTTTTATTTATAATAATAGCAAAATTTGTAAATATGTAAATAACTTCTCAAATAATGTAAAATGTACACACTTCGCGGTGCAGTGCCTCGTTCAGTGGAGTCACTCCGCGAAAGGGTTAACACTATTCCTACCACGACCGGTCAAATGACCGTTTTTAAAATTTCGATTAGAATTTTACATATACAACATAATTGAATCGCCTTTAAACTTTAGACTTTTCCTTAAATATACGTATAATACATTTGTCAATATTCACTTCGTTTTTCATTGTTTATTTTTTGAGACAAATTTTTAGTCTGTCTTACGTAGGAATGTCGCGGTAGGAATAAGTACACGTGAAGTGTCGGTAGGAATAGTGTTGTAGGAATGAATCGATTGCGAGTGGAATAAAATGACGCGAACGATCGTTTGCATCGTCAGAATCGCGAGATCGATTTTTGTTACTTTGCGAATAATTAACGATACTTTGTATTTGAAAATGCTTTTGTAGTAATCGCACAGGACGCAAGAAAGATGCGTTTGCTATAACAAAAGGGAGAATGGATAGTGTAGTACGTACACAGTGAGACAATGGACACATATGAAGATGTTGCTAAAACAATATACGTTACTTATTACAATAATTAACGAATGTCGCGATCGGCATTCACTCCTAATATCTGTATTCCAACAATTTCGATGGCTCAGCCGTGAGATTAGCGAGCCAAAGTTCGTTTCTTCCGTTCCCCTCGTCGACGAATGAATGGGCCAGCGTCATCGGTTGACGTCGAACGATGACACCGCAATTATCCACGTTGAATTACGTAGTCGACTGATCCCGGCTTATCTAATTATGCTCGTTAGCTCGACACGCGTGCGCCAGCAAAGTCAATCGAGGTTTTTGTCACCGGGACACACGAAGTTGCTTAAACGAAAAATTCCCCCGTTCTCCCCATCCTCGTTTCTTCATCTACTTTTCCTCTTCCATTTTCCCTTTTCATATTCTTCTGTTTTTCTTTTTTCATGGATATCTGTAATTCCAACCGATCGATACGATATTATTAACCTTTTGCGCTCGAGAGGTGTGACTGCTGATAATTAAACGACAGCAATCTTACAAGTTTCCGGATAGTCATGTTTAAAACTATCAACAGCTTTTTATTAAGATAAGTATATACTGATTTCTCTGATTTCAGTGTTTTATACTTGCAAATCTTCGAAGGCAGAGGGTCGCCTTTCGTGTGCAAAGGTTTAATATCGGAGTTGTCACAGCCCTACGAACGCCTGTCCATCCCTCGCGATCTCCTGATTTTTCACTTTGGACAGGTTTACAAACAATTCACGTGGGATCAAGCCTGTCGCGACAGATGAAATTTGTAAAATTATATTGGCAGGTTTGATATTTAAAATCCCCCCCCACTGAGTTTCCTGCATGGAAACTCTTTAACCTTGTTTCTGTTTGCAAAGGTTAAACAGCAGAGTAACCTTTTTGCATAAAAGTATTACATAGTAAGTTTGCGTTATTGCTATATACTTCTTATACTTCTCCCCTCGTTTTTGTATACCAATGGATTTTAATCCGTTATAAATTATTATTATTATTATTATTGGAAATGGGGTTTTATATCGCTGAATAAGATACACTCTTATTTAAAATACTTAAATTCTTTATTAAAGGTGCAACTCTGACTGAACCTCACGAGCTTTGTCATGAGACTATCAAAACGCAGTGGTCAAAATTCGTACGACCCCGTCCAGGACCTTCAGTCCCTTTGTTCTGTTTCTTAACGTTTATCGTGTACTTTCTATGCGACTTGGGTTCGTTGAAAAAGCGTCACAAAAAGTGCGTTAAGAGAGAGCTGGTTTATGGTTAATTTTTGTTTCCTATTCTAGTAAAACAAATTAATTAATAGAAATAACTGTAACGAAACAACCCGATAATTAGAAATGATACTCCTTATTCCCAATATTCGACGATCAAAAAACTTATTTGAAATAAGCTGTTGCTGTACGATCGACTGATCCGTTTGGAAGCGAAAATTTGAACGTTCCTTTGTCTCGCGAGACGGCACGAGGCGCGGAGTTGCCGTTTAACCAGTTAAGTGTGGCGACCTCTTTACAAAGCATCCCCCAGTGTGTGTCGCGATAATCAGACGATGACGGATATAGTTATAAATTCAACTCAAATTATTTATAATTTTCATTTGTTTCTTTTATTTCATGTTGACCTCTAAACATTTTAAGCATATTAAACTTTACGAATATAATTTAGTTCTCGCCAAAATTACAATTTAAACATTAAATTGTAACAAAATTTTACGCATGACGGATATAGTCGTCGTGACACAAAATTTTGCCATATCTCCATGACGAATATAGTTGTCAAACACACTTAACTAGTTAACCGTTTCGACGCGTTGTTACGTCGGTTTGCCAGTGTTGCTTTCACTATTCAGTGTCTAACAAGTATTATAAAAATGTTTGCCGTGCGAAACGAACGGTAACAACGTTCCACCGTTGCGAACCGTTGCATTTTTTATTTGCCACGCGTCTCCGGAAATACGCCGAAGGTGGCCGCTTTCCTGTTTACCCTCGCAGCGGTCGGCCGGCATGGCGAAATATCAACGGCGCGGCGGTTGTTTAAAATTGATAACCGTTTAAGCGTCGTTCCCGCGTGCTCCGCGGGAATGTTTATCGACGCCGCGGTTTTATTGCGACAGAGGCGCCGCTCCGCGAAACGAAGCGACGGGCGGGGAAGGCCGCCGCTGGCCGGAGAACAAAAGCGAACCGCGACCTACATTGATAAGCAAAACGCCTCGACGTCGAGCGAAACTCCTCGTACGACGTCGGAGGAACGTGCGGGAATAGTAAACAATTGGCGAAAATAGCGTAATTATTTATCCAACGAAAACTGGGCCTCGTTGCTTCTTCTCCGCGCTCGAATTCTGCGCGTTTGCCGCGGACCGGTTATCCTTAAGGGTTCATCGTTCTTTCCCCGCGAAAGATACGTTAGGTTTCGAGGTTTTCAGACGTTTTATTTATGCCAAACTTGAACCCTTTCGCCACGGGTGGGTTCTCCGTCGAAATACTCCAATAGGATTTATTTTATTGGAGATGGTAGGGTTTAGGTGTAGGTGTACCAAAGCAAAAATCTTAGATACATTTAACCCTTTGACTGCTAAATACTACCAGTCGAAGTACTCCGCGGGGACGGCACACTATTAGTAATTGTGTTGCTCTAAAAGGGAGGGAGGAAAAATTGACAAACGCATATACGCGTCCATAATCCACGCGAATAACTTTCGTCAGAGACGCATATACTCGCCCATAGTTCACGCGAGTAGCTTTCGTCAGGCGCATGTATGCGCCCATAGCAGTCAAAGGGTTAAAATAGTTTAATGGTATCGTATAAACAACTTTTCTACCTAACAACTTCCATGTTCTTATCCCTTTAATTGTAAACCTTTCTCATTCGACGCATTCGGTCACGTTTACCTAAAATTCCTCGGTCGCGATGTTGTCTCAAGTGCTCGTCTTTTACGCCTCAGAAACACTCGAGTCCAAACATTCTACGTTCGCACGATTATCACCCAATTCAAGCGCTCTTCGCATTTTCCTAAACTCGCATTCGCTCGATCGCATTCCTACAATCGTATTCCTACATAAATACATCCGATTAACACGTTGAGCCCGGCACGGGTCCCTGAGGACCGGCACTAGAATTTTCGTTTGCCTGGCGTCGGTCCGTCTAATGAATTATCATCTTCTGATGATGACAACCGTAATACTCTGCGACGTTTGGAAGATAAAAATATTTCACTTGACGTGTCACTATCTTCTTCTCTTTCCGACATATTCAATGTTACGGGCAATAACTATTTTCAAAACTAAACTCAACTTTCTTTTTACGAACAATCTGTACACTTCGGTAGGTCTTTTCCAATTGATCGCCTCTCGAAGGTACGTACGTGACTTTTTTATACATCATACGAAAATATAGTGAACAGAATCACACGTACACCTAAAAGACGTCGAAATTAGCGCAACAAAGAATAATTCCTTATCTCTCAGCGATACCCTACAAATTTGTATCGCTCGCCGGCTGCCGGTTGAACGGAAAGGACAGCAAAGTCGGCGCCGGGATCAACGTGTTAATAACCCAGTCGCAGCGTACGAATGCTTTTCGTAGCCACTCTGTGTGCTCGGAGGTTGGCCAGGGCCGGAAGTTTCTCGGGTGACCGAGATCCTTTTCCTGCGATCGATTATCGGAGACCTTTATCGCGGTCGTTCCGCTGATAACGCGGCCCCGGTTCGACGAACCTCGATTGAACGCGTCGCGGAAGCTCGACGAACTTGGCCAGTCCGTCCAACGGGGCCGTGCATCGTTCGAGAATCGTTCCTTTGAACTTTCGAGTTTTGACGGGCATTCGTCCAACTTCTGCCGTATAAAGTATGCTCGTAACTCGCGTAACACGCTTCTCTTCCGTGTCTTCCTGCGACGACACGTGGACACCGGCCGGGGGTGGTTCGAGTTTTCCCTTTGGAGTTTTCCTTGGGAACAGCTCTGCGCTTTCACGGTCGAATCTTCTTCCGGTTCGTTCATCGAACGGGGATCGAGTCTACGTGCAAGAGTTTACTTTGTATTCTCGTATCAGATTCATTTTCCAATTGTGGATGGATTAAAGTCTGTGCAACAGTTTGTACTTTGCTTTCATCCTCTGAATGTTTCTGAACGTGATTGTGCAAAGGTATTTTGCATTGTGCTTTCAGGTTCCAAATTTTTGACCGAATTTATTCTTTGAACGTGAACGTGTTAGGTCTACGAGCAAACGTTTGCATTGTTTGTTCGTATCCCGTATTTTTATTAAATCTATTTCTTGAATATGGATGTATACGTTAGATCTTCTGCGAAGTTTGCTTCGTGTTTACTTATTTTATAAAGATAGATAGTCATCGATAGGGTTTGATGGACGAAGTAACCCTAGTCGACAGTTTCACACTAAGTTCATGAACAAACTTTGCAAAAACAACGACTATGATTCCTAGCAATTTTTGGCGATTTTTATCGATAGACCGATACAAATATACCCAAATCTATTTCCCTTACATGTCTGAGGTACATCTATTTTTTTAGTATACGCGTATTGGAAATAGATACACAAGAAATGTCTGTAAATCTAGTGTGAATAATTGAAAGGTCGCGAGTGGACGAGAATCGAAGGCGCGAGAAACCGTAACAACGCAAGCGTCCCGGCGAAATTGCTTAAAGCCGAAGAAGCGTCGCGACGCCGCCCACGCGATTACCGGAAGCACACAAACCCGACGGCCCTGTTAGCGCATTACAGTCGCGCGATTATAGTCACGTGGAGGTGAGCGCGGCGCGGTGGAAGGGGCGTAGCTGCGAAACACTGAAATCAATACGGTTGCATTCTCTTTCATTCATGACCTGCACACGTTGTAACACACACGGAACTCATTCACGATGACCGAACGCGGAGGTGGGACCCCTCGATCCTGAACAAAAGGATTCGCCCCTCTCGCGTTCAAGAAAAAAAACTGAAGCACTCAGTTTCGGTTGTATTGTAGTTTTTATGAACCTTCGAATCCTACGACAGTTGTTGCAGCTGTTGCTTATTAATAATTATTACATTAGGTGAAACTAGGTGTATTTTGACATAAAAAAATGTACCTATAATAGAATGGACAAAAAATCTATAGTATTCTGATGAATTTGAAAGAAATCGTATTAATATCAGAAAAGAGAAATTGTCCATCCTGTCTGACATAACCATCAAATTATGCATTTCTATCGAAGCTACATGTTATTTAATGTTAATATCGAAGTCAAATATTTTGTACTGCTTAACGTTAGAACTAGCAACAATTAAAGTGTACTTATTTGCATGAAAGAGATCCAACTGAAAATTACATAAAAAGATACCGAATACATGGAAAACAAATCTTTTATACCGTCTGCGGAAAATCATAGTAAATTTTTGAAGCATTACCACGGTGAATTTATAAGATTGCTACGAATAATCACTAATTCTGGTCATTTTTACTGTTCTTTGGTAGTTCAACAACGTTAACAATATTTCACACCGCTGTCTCAACACTTCGAACCAAGCTCTGATCTCTAATAGTTGAAACATCAAAGTGCACGAATATGAAATAGAAACCTCCATCGCGAAATCTGTTCGTCTTAAAGTCCTTCTCTGAAATAAAGCTTCCGTCTTGGCATCGCCCGTCTCGAGTTATCGCGTCTACAAAACGAAGCCCTCCAGAACGGCGTGTCCTCCAGAGTCAACAGTCGCCTTGCCGCGATCCTCTCTCTCTCCCCTCGCTTTATCAAGCGGACGTGAGCGATTTTCATCGGGCCCAGCGTGTTTCCCGATGGAAACTCAAACAACCGTCGGGGCAGACCGGCGGAAAGACACGTGTAGCCGGCACGCAGCGATAATTACGTGTCAACACAGGTACACAGGGAGGCGTGCTGCACAGCTTCCGGGCGCGCGATAACGAACGGCCGAGCGAGTGAGTATTTTCGAGCCGTCAGCGCGGCCAGTCGATACGCCGCGGTTTACGAGCGCGCGCGGTTGATCATCGTCAAACCATAACGCGTCACAACGGGATTTACGAGCGGGCGGGAACGTCAAACGTTTTCGTTCCGAGAGAGATTCACCGGGGAAGATTCATGGCCAGCCTTTAAAGCCCGGCTGTAAATTAGTCGAGCGCGCGGCAGGCGAGTTTCACCCGAAACATTGTTCTTCGACGGTTTTGGTTCGGATTAGGTTCGGGTTAGGGTGATATAATTTCGGAGAAAATACTGGATTTGTTCATTTTAGAGTTCCCGGTGCTTGCCCAATAGCAGTAGGTGACCACTGTGGAGATATTAGTGGGTACAGGTTAGGTTCAGGTTAGGTTCAGGATTTGTTCATTTTAGAGTTCCCGGTGCTTCCCCAATAGCAATAGGTGACCACTATGGAGATGTTAGAGGGTACAGGTTAGGTTCAGGTTAGGTTCAGGATTTGTTCATTTTAGAGTTCCCGGTGCTTCCCCAATAGCAATAAGTGACCACTATGGAGATGTTAGAGGGTACAGGTTAGGTTCAGGATTTGTTCATTTTAGAGTTCCCGGTGTTTCCCCAATAGCAATAGGTGATCACTGTGGAGATGTTAGACGGTACAGGTTAGGTTCAGGATTTGTTCATTTTAGAGTTCCCGGTGCTTCCCCAATAGCAATAGGTGACCACTGTGAAGATGTTAGCGGGTACAAATTCAACGTAACCTAGCCGCCCCCCTCAGGGTGGTGAGGTATTTTTTGGAAGATTTCCTCCAGTTAAAAAAAAAAAGAAAGGTGATATAATTTAATTAGAAGTTGGACTAACGGTTCTGTTTTAGTTTTAATAGGGTTTATTTCTTGGTTCGACGATTTTTCGTTCGTTATCGGTACCCCTTAGTCGAGTCCTGTGTTCTAACATTTGAAGGCTACAATTTTGTCGTTTCTGTTAGTTGTATTCGTTGAATTATAGTTGTGCCACCCTTGTGCATTAAGATTTTTAGGTCTCCATAAAATTGTCCGTGTTTATATAGGACGAAGTTAGTCGCATCGTAAGTCGATGCTTAGGTTCCGTATCCTGTGAAACTGCAGGATTTATTGTTAGGAGGGTCCGAGTAATTTGATTAGTCGGAAGCAGTTCTTTTTAAAATACGGGCGCGTGGTTTGTCAGGGTCGAAATATGGAAATCAGCCGGGGTGGCCCTCTTCCGCGAACACGAACACTTACTTCCTTGCATCCATCATCTGGCCAAACGTACATTACACCGAAACGGCTTGTTACAATTCGTTTCACTTATCGAATTAGCCCTTAATCACCCCGGCTCCCATCGATCACCCGCCAAACAAATCTTGCCCCCACCTCCCCCTCGGACCTGAACCCACCTCTTTCCCAACCCTGTTTCTGAACTGCGTGCAGCTTGTTCCGCCGTTCCACGTCGGTCGACGTTCTCCGGTTCAGGTGTTCAATTTAAAACTGCAAGCGTTCGCAGAGCTAATGTAAACTGCGAGGGTCTTCCACGTAGCTCTGTGTATATCCCCTTTTCCACGAGTCAGGGCGAGAGGGCGAGAGCGGGACAGGTTGAGGGTGAGGGTGACGGGGAGGAGAGAGAGAGAGAGAGAGAGAGAGAGGAAACATGGCAGAGCATAGCGCAACACAGGCAACTATCGTGAGGTGGCCGGATCAATATTCCGTCCGGTCCATCCTCTGACCCATATCTCTCTTTCTCTCTTACTTACCTGTTCCCCGTCTCTCCCTCTCGCTTTATCTCGCCCCCTGTCAGCCCCTTTCTTTTCCTCCCTCTCGCCCAGCTCCTACCTTCGCTTGTCTTTGACCGGATCCGCGCCCCCACTGCCCCCCCCCGCGACCGCTGTTGCTTTTACAGATTCTCCTTTGGCGACTGTTGCTGAGAACGCAAGCAGGAGGAGGGGTGATCTTTGGTACGGAGTTTCGGAACAGTCGAGGGTGGTCGTTCAGCGGCACCCCGATCGGTCGTTCGTCAGGGAGTGGAGCTTTCGTCAGAGCTCTTAGGATTTTCAAAATTGCGCGAAGTCGATCGTTCGTTCTGCGTTTATCGGCCTTTCGGGAATTATTCGTTTTCATCGATTCTTAAGAATAGTCAGGGACACGCGTTTTCGATGGTTCGTCAGGGCAATTGGAACGCTTGTAATTTCGTTTGGACGTTGCTAACCGCATCACCGCTACGCGCTACTTACACGGTTGCAGCGTCTCCGACTCGAAACTGCCGCCGATTTTCACCCTACAATTTCTTCGCCAATTTCTCTCGAGGGATCGCTGTTTTATGAAAACATTCATGACTCCCTGCGTGAGCGCTAGTTTTCCGTCCTACCGGAGGAAGAAATATTTCCTCTAAATTGTGAGCAAAAAGGGGGGGAGAGGGAGGTAGAAGAAATTAGCTTGGCCCTCGCTAACGAGCTCGAGACACGGGCGCGTTCAACCGGAACCGTAGTTCTCCGCGGCGTTAAGGGCAAGAAATTCGCGTTCCTTACCACCCCCCTTGCGCCCCTATACGATGTTTCAGGGAACAACCCGGACTCTTAACGCGTTACTTTTTTATTTCTCCCCCGATCCGCTGACCTATTTCTCAGCCTTGCCGCCCGTGTTGCCTCCGTTCCGCCCTCCATCCCCTCTCCCACACGCTTCCGTTCTCCGCCGCCCCGTTTCCTTTCCCCTCGTCGACGAGCCGGCTAGTTGTCTTCCCCTTTTGTCCGTCCGTTTTCTTACCTACGCCCGGTTTTTTCCCCCTCGCGACTTCGTTCGTTCGTTCGTTCATTCATTCACGTCCATCCAGTCACGGTCGACTCGTTACTTTTCATTCCCTGACCTACATATCCCGTCATCTTTTATTTACGTATCCTTTCGGCTGCCCTCCGCGCTTGATAAATGTGCGCGAAGTCGCTCCTGTCCTCGTGTACTCCTCTTCGTCCTGCACGGTTCTTAGGTCTGTCCCGGGGATCACGCCTCATTTAGCATGGGGACGGATGGGCTGGGGAATTCTTGCTGGAGATTCCCGCGATCTCTTGGTTACCGACCCGTTCGTGGGACGAGGGATCTTTCTTTTCGTGGGCGGGTTAATGGTACTTCTTTCTCGCCGTTTTGGCTGCGATAAGAACGAGGGACGGTGGAATTGAAATCGGAAGATGAGAATTCGGGCAGTGTGATTTGCGACGCTTACAGTGTTTGTTTAACTAGTATACTAGTGTGGCTGTTGTAGAAATGAGACGGAAGGGAAAGGAATGGGAAGAAGGGGTGTTTCGTCCGGGACCTGCTAGTGATATCATTAGGAAGGCTTATCTAGCAGGCCTTTGCTTTAGACACAGGGATAGATCAGAACTCGTATATATAGTAACCGTGACCAAACTCGAGCACTTGCGAGAAAGGTGGTCGCTAGTTCCCTCCTAGTGACAAGTGTAGAAAGGTCGCCACACTAGTATACAAATAATTATGCGGTTACAGTATAATAACTATCATTACACGAATCAATTATCTATTACAGACACTTTTACACGAGACACTATTTCCGCAATAGCAAGCGTTATTAGTTAAAACGTTAAAAATTCTTCCAACTTCTCACAGAAATTCCCTCAAATTCGTCCTCGTTTCCCTCAATTATTCGATCATCGTTCGCCCTAGTTAATCCCTTTCAGCTCTCTCGAAATCCGATCCCTGGCGCAACTTATCGCGATCGGGGGAATCGAAGCGAGGGAGAAAGACACGAGTCCGCAGCGACTGCCGCTTGCTTAATTATTAATATTCGAGTGCAATTTCGCCGGCAAGTAGGTCATGGGACTGGTTTCGGCGCTCTTTGTTATTTATCGTGCTACAATCGAGCACGCGTGCACGCGTGCACGCTCGAAGGACTCCGGAGGAAATGTCAGCGGGGAGGATCTCGATTGAAATTCGCTCGTTTCTTCGGCTCGTGTCCCCGATGACGCAGCCCGCAAACACGCACACGCACGCACACGGTCACGAATGCAAACTGTATACGTGTGCAAACACGTGTGCGACCTTCTCATTATCGTGGGACTCGCGAACGATAAACGCAATCGACTCGAGTGACAATTTTTCCTTTTTTTTTTCCCCTCGTTGGAGCTGATGAGGCCGTGCGAATCAAACGTGCACACTGTTCCAGATCCACGGGTGTGTTTGCTCGAACGGTGTGTAACTCGCGTCGCGTTCGAGAACAGGTTTTCCCTGTAGGTTGCACTGTTCGGATTCGCGCAAAGATAGTGGATCTCTTTGATTACCTGTACGAGTTCTGTTCGATTGGTTTCGTAGGTACTGAAAACGAAGGAGATCGATCTTCTACCGTATTTCTGGTTGAAAATGTAAAATCGTTGTCGAGTAGAAATGAAACATTCTGCTATCTGTTTGCAATCGAAACGTGACCGTTCGATTTTGATAAATTTCCATGTGCGAAGTATTGAAATTGAACACCGCCAGAATTTGTTTCTATTGGGTTTTATAATAGGGGAGCTGCGGATTTCAACTGATTAAATACAATGTACTGAAAGACTGCTCTATATATTTTTCGATGTACATAATTTTATAATTTGCAAATATTATTTATATTTTCATTTTTATTGTTATCATGGTACAACACTACTTATCGAGCAACATAAAATACGAATTTTGTTTATCGTCTCATTTTTCATAAATTAATTAATTTATGTTCGTTGACCCTTCTGTGCTTCTATTTAAAAGCTGAGAATGCTGCGTGACCATGTTGTATTAATTATGTACGAAAGATGGCGTTATCGTGTCCTTTCCAATAGTTTGTATTAAAGTTTATTTAATTTAGTTAAAGAGTGGTAAAGCTCTTTATCGTAAGAGTTGTCTTTCACGTGCGAAGGGTTAAGTATAAAATTTTCCTAAGCGTCTATGGGGTATTATTTGTTTCCTGTTTTTCGTTTTCAATAACATTCATGTATCTGTATGGAACGACGAGTATGAAAAAAATATTCGATCGTTACACATAAGCGTAACGTCGGTTCGACGGCGTGCATCGAAGCTTGACCAAGTATCGACGAAATATCGCCATAGGGACTCACGAAGCGTCGCGATTCGTGTATTTCAATCTGCGAAGATTGACCCCCGTAATTGGTAGATTTCTCGTTTCCGTCTCGCTTCGTGTAAACGCGCCACATCGCTCACAAAGCCTGTACAACGACACATGATCGATAATTTTCCTTGAATCTTACGTTTCTGAAACTTATCCGTGGCCATATTAATTTCGATTCTAGAAGAACGTTGCCTTCAAACGATGGTGTTTCGATCGTTTCAAAATTTTGTAAATATATCGTATGTATCGTATAATTTTCGCGAAATTTCTGGAGGATTTATTTACTCAACGTACAGTGGCTCCAAAAAGTATTGGTACGCTACATTTCAAGGAACTTCATCTAATCGTGAAATTTTGATTGAAAAATGAAAGTTTACATGTGTATAGAGCATAATGGGCTATGCATGGAACAATTTTTTTCCTCGATGGGAATTCTTTTTGAGAGGTTAAACGTTATCCTCAAAGCTTTAGCGATTCTTCGTGCTTCGAATACAAGTTTCTCTGGAATCTTTTTCTATGTCTGAGTGATAGAAGATTAAAAATTGAACATCTTTTATTTAAGTTTTGTTCTATCACACACCATTACAAAATTATATTTAAAATACGAGAAAAGTTATTGAAATCATTAACGTTGTTCTCACCTCCTTAATGTGGTATTTTAATGAAAGAAAAAATTAATCCATAAACATACTGTTACGTTCCACGTGTTAACAAAATTTTATTAAAAACTTTCGTTGAAATCAAAACTTTAAGGTTAAATGAATTTATTTGTAACACAGTGTACGAATGCTTTTTGTAGCCACTGTACATTTTTGTATTAGTATTCGTATCGGTTAAACCAGGCAACAAGTGCGATGTAAACATTCGAAATGGAAAACATATACCGAACCACGTACCCTACTCGATAGAGGCGAACAGTTTTTCTGGTATGTTTGTAATTATTCATTACAATCAACAAACGAACGGTACAAGAATGTACCCGTTAACGGTAATAAACGTCCGATGCGAACGTTCGACAAAATGGAATATTCGAAACGAAAATCAATACGCCGCAAAATAACGTCGAACCAGTTGTGTGTCATAATTAAAACTTATAAATGACACTCGTGATCGACGAGTAGGTAACCAATAATGGAGCTGGTGATTCCTAAAGGGTATGCGAATTTTGGCCACCTCGAAATTTACTCGAAATTTACTCGACAGTCGTCGAAGCGGCGAATTCCGACTAATTTTACCGTTGTAATCGACGTTAAAGCGTTTCTATTGTTGACGAAACTCGAACGGTGCTCGATGGATTTCGATAATTTCGCACCCCCGACGGAAACTTTCGCTTGAAAATCAACGTCTGCTTATTCGACGATCCCCGGAGAGCTGTGTCGAAAACTCGAACCGAAACGCCGTAGAATAATTAATATATTCCCCGATTTTGGTAGAATTTCCGAATTAATTAGACTGATTACGTTAGCGTGTTTATTACGAAGCTTTTAACATCTCAAATTCCCTTCCGATCCTTCTTAACTTGTTTAAGCAACGAATGGAGAGACGTACGTTTCCTGTTTGTAAAATATCAGTAAAATACAACAAACGTAGAGTAATATTTTCGCAAGAATATTAAAAGGAACAATTCGAAGGCGTTCCATCAAAATTGTTAATACTAATACTAAAAATTATTAATAATAATTATAACACGTCAGAAGCAATACGTTGAAACGTAATTGTAAACTTAACACTTATAATTAGTCAACCGAATTGGGAGATCTTCCATTTTTCCCTCAACAAATTGTTGCCGTTGATCCTATTTACTTTTGTTATTAGTTAGTCTTGAACTAGTGTTGAAAAATCGTACTTTGGAAAAGCAGAAAATACGTTTGGTGAACTGTGAATAACACTAGTTCAAGACTAACTAATAACGAAAGTAAATAGAATCATTGGCAGTACTTTGTTGAGTGAGAAATGGGAGATTTCCCCTTTCGATTGACTAAGTGTTAATCTAATATATATCTCAGAAAGTACAACTAATTGACAGAGTTGTTCAAAAGTTGTTCAAAAATTGTTTAAAATGTTGCTTCCTACTATACATTAACCCTTTGCACTCAAGAGGTGACCGTTAGTCGTTTAATGATACTAACTTCAAAAATTTTCAAATTCGAAACATTTACTATGATTCACGTATATTAAACTTCATTTAATTTAGTTAAGTCGTATATTAAAATTTACATATATGACTATTTAACGTCCGGGTCTGAAATAAAGTCTGAAAATTTGCGAAACTATCATATGCTAGGATTACGATGTCCCATGAGATGGGACAGCCGAGTGCAAAGGGTTAAAAAATCAGCACATTGAAATTTGAGTTAGGTAGAGATCTCCCCTTTCGGTTGGCCAAGTGTTAATCTAATGTATATCTCAGAAAGTACAACTAATTGACAGAGTTGTTCAAAATGTTGTTTCTTACTATACATTAAAAAATCAACACATCAAAGTTTGGAGTTAGGTAGTTCATCGAGAAACCTATCCCGCCTATAAATAAACCGTTATTGTATTCCGTATGATATATTCGGCGGTTTGCCCGAGTTTCTCTCGTGTCGCACTGTGAAACGGTCGAGATAACCGACAAATTCACCGAAACCGGCCGATTAAAATGTTCCACGCGTAGGAACGCCATCTCGTTCATCCGAGGCGAGCCGAGCCGCGGCACCCGTGCCTTCGACTTCCGTTCCGACCGTAGCCCGAGCAACATGAGGTGAACACGTGTAGAACAGAGAGGATAGTCGCGAGAAATATACACTCGATCGTAGAATGGCACAAGGAGATCTCGCGGTCTATCGTTGCCTCGCCTCGGGTCGTTGTCCACTGGCTGGGTGTTTCCGGTGGAAGCCGTTATCATCTTAATCGACAAGGTAAATGGAATCATTTTTCGAACGAGTTTCGCGAAACCACGTTTAACCGTTTAAGTCCCAGGGGGTATTGAAAAAATACTATCGAAGAATCCCAAACAGCGCAACCGCGGTTTCTCTAAATGAGTACGAAAAGACCCAAGCAGCGCGATAGCGCTTGTTTTATTTTATGTCGAGAAATACCAAGCGGCGCAATAGCGCTTATATTTAAATTTTTATTTTGTTATGTATTATTGCATTATTATAGTATTATCCTACCTACTGTAAAATGTATTATTTACATTAAAAGGAACTGTGCGATGTACTTGGTTCAGTAAATCTGAGCACGCTTCGACAATCGGTAACGCACAGTCAGTTATCCACAACGTTCGAAATGTGCTGGGTTTTCTCGACATACAATCTCAAGCTTGGGACACAAACGGTTAAACACGTTCGACGCCCAGCGTGATTCGGCTGAGTTTCTCGCTGAGCTCAAATCCGATTGCATAGAAAACTGGTGTGAAAAAAATATAAAAACAGCAAAAATTTTCATTTTTTTTTTTATTTTATGTACTTTATATTTATAGAGTGGTTCCAAAAAGTATTCGTACACTATGTCACAAATAAATTCGTTTAACCCTGAAATTCTGAATTTGATAGAAGTATTTGATAAAACTTTGTCTTTTCTTCGATAAAATCTCGTCTTTTCATCTAAATGCCATTTTAAAGGGGTGAAACCAGCGTTGAAGTTTCTGAGTTTTCTCTCATTTTTTAAAGATAACTTTGTAATGGTACTTGACGAAGCAAAACCTTTCAAATAGAAAATATTTAATTTTTAATACCCTATCGCCCTGCCATCAAAAGAAGAACACAGAAAAGCTTGTATTCGAAGCGTGAAAAATCGCTGAAACTTTGAGATTCGTTATCAGTCCCCTTGAAAGATTTTTTGCCGCTAAAAAAATTGCTTCACGCAGGACACATCATGCTCTGTGCACACATAAAGTTTCGTTGAAATCAGAATTTCAAAAGTAAATGAATTTCCTTGTAATACAGTGTACGAATACTTTTTGGAACCACTGTATATATTATACTTCAATGCTTATTCCATTGAATTCCTTTTAAAATTTCAATTTAAAATCCTGTTTAACTTTAAGAAAAAGAACGTCGCTCAAATATGGGTGACGTGGCGACGAAAACGTTGAACCGTAACCTTCGTAAAATGTTACAATTTTTCGATTTTCAATTTCTGTGTAAAATCAAAGGAACACAAGTTTATTACCTTTACGACGTAACAGCGTCGCATTTTTCTGATGTTTTGCTTGCGAAACTATACTTGTTCTCCGAATTTTTGTTACGGCTTTACTTTAACGCGTATTATGAGGGTCATTATGTAAAATTTTTTTAATTAATGGTAAATCGTTATTTTATCGATCGAACCGAGCGCTGAAGAGCGAACAGGAAAATTTGGAAATTCGATGGGCATATTTTTGCAGATACGCGAATACTCCCGGAAAGAGACCGTTTGAGACTACTGTCTAGTATGCCGCCGGTCTTTTCCTTTTGAACGTTGAAAATTTCGTTGGTTGGAAAGCTTCTCGAAGGAGTCGCCGAGAGATTTGGCGTGTGTGAATCGCGCATCGCTAGGCAATATTACGGGCTGCACTGCGAACGCTTTGAGTGATATTGTAGGTAAGAAGTTTCATTTTATTTCTACCAGTTACGAATCATCCAAGATGTTTGTCGTCGCAAAATGAACAACCACCCATTTTCACTTTATGCCAGAGCAAACGAGGTTTTTCTTTTAAACGATTGTCATAAATTTTAATTCAACTTTCGCGGTGACTGCAAACTGATAAAATTATTATGACACGTTCGATTTATTTTGTACCCCTTAAGAAAAAAGGGAGAGAGGAACAAAATCAAATTAACACCCATAAAATCGTCGCTCGCGATTCACGGTCCATAAATTTTTCGTCTGTCTGCCTCTTGGACCATAACAGATAATACAAACCTATTATCTTATAATAGATAATACAAACGATAATTCGGCTACATTAACGAGAATGATCGTTATTGTAAGTAATTTCGGCAGCTCGTCTTCCCTCTTGATTACGTCGTTTTCCTGCATAGTGTTGATGCTGCTGTTAACTTGTCTACTTAATATCCTATTACGTTAAATATTTGTGGAATCAAACGAGTTTTATCGCGCTTCATAGGTATTATTATCACTGATACCAATCAGGGTTATATGTTAACCGTATTTTATAACAACAGACTTTAATAGAAAGATACACGTATACGTCCGCGTGCAGCGCAATAAAAACACTTGAATTTCCCGTGATGTCTTTCACCTTGATGTATTGTATCCGTTCGATTGTCTGGCGGAAATTGAATCTTCTCGACAATCCTCGAGCAGTCCTTATCCCCTAACAACGCGGTGTCTTTCTCTATCTGACCTTTTAGGACGCTTTTCTTTAACCCTTTCATTCCAATGGTCGCACATATGCGTCTGACGAAAGTTACTCGCGTGGCTTACAGACGCGTACAGCAGTGGACAAAAGCTTAAAACGACAGGACAGTATAAAAAATAATTTTACAGTATGCAAATATTGTTCATACACTTATTTTTATCGTTATTAATGGTAGAACACTATTTATTGATTAGCATAGAATACGATTTTTGTTTATTGTATTGTTTCTTATTAATTAATTTATTTGGTTTCTTTGACTCTTTAAATTTTTGTTTGCATACTGTATTTGTGTCTCTGGCGAAAGTTACTCGCGTGGATTATGGACGCGTACAGTAGTGGACAAAAGCTTAAAACGACAGGATAATGTAAAACATAGTTTTGTAGTATGCAAATATTGTTCATACACTTATTTTTATCGTTATTAATGGTAGAACACTATTTATTGATTAGCATAGAATACGATTTTTGTTTATTGTATTGTTTCTTATTAATTAATTTATTTGGTTTCTTTGACTCTTTAAATTTTTGTTTGCATACTGTATTTGTGTCTCTGGCGAAAGTTACTCGCGTGGATTATGGACGCGTACAGTAGTGGACAAAAGCTTAAAACGACAGGATAATGTAAAACATAGTTTTGTAGTATGCAAATATTGTTCATACACTTATTTTTATCGTTATTAATGGTAGAACACTATTTATTGATTAGCATAGAATACGATTTTTGTTTATTGTATTATTTCTTATTAATTAATTTATTTGGTTTCTTTGACTCTTTAAATTTTTGTTCGCATACTGTATTTGTGTCTCTGGCGAAAGTAACTCGCGTGGATTATGGACGCGTATATGCGTCTCTGACGAAAGTTACTCGCAAGAATTATGGACGCGTTTGTCAATTTTTCCTCGCTCCCATTTAGATCAACACAATTGCTACTAGATCGCGAGTTTACGCGGAGCGCTTCGACCGGGAGTATTTAACGGTCAAAGGGTTAATCGTTGTTTTGTTACCGTACAGTTTCGTGTACGTGTACACCAGCAATGATTATAATTGATCGAAGCAGGACCCGATCGGAGTCTCGCGTTGCTCTTGGCGGGCCCGCGAGGCGCGCGGGAAAGCTCGTAAAGCTCGCGAGGCGGGGCCGATTAAAAACTTTTATGCCCGCGCAACACGACGGGGCGACTTGTTTTTGTCAGCCGGGCCTATTTATACGCGCCTTTTGGCAGCCACGCGAGAGAAACCTCGTCACGAGGATCCCGTTTCCGTTTCCCCTGCTCTCATCTTTTCTCCGTCTTTCTGATCGGCGTCTTCCCAGCGGCGTTCGTCTCTTCTCCGTTTGCCTCGCTTTTTTCTCGAGCTTCTTCCTGTCGTTCATTTCGTTCGATGCTCGAAAGAGGCAGGGAACGGTTTCATCGTGAACTCGAACGTTATGGAAAATGGTTTTAGTATTAGAGACTGATTTATTGTTTCGAGAAGTAAACGTGGAGGAATTTCGATGTATCGTGTAACGATTTGGCAGAAATGGTTCGTTCGTGTTTCCATCGATAATGGTCGTAACCTTACAAGGGGGATTTTGAAATTTGACTTGGAATTTGGAAAGGTGTTAGAGTTCAGTGTTGTTGTTCGTTGTTTGATAACTGTGACTTTAGGCTAACAGAACAGTCGCGGTGAATTTCGAATTCTTATAGGATACGGGAATTTTGAAATTTTATTTGGAATTTGGAAAGGTGTTAAAGTTCAGTGTTGTTGCTCGTTGTTTGATAACTGTGACTTTAGGCTAACAGAACAGTCGCGGTGGATTTCGAATTTTTATAGGATACGGGAATTTTGAAATTCTATTTGGAATTTGGAAAGGTGTTAGAGTTCAGTGTTGTTGCTCGTTGTTTGATAACTGTGACTTTAGGCTAACAGAACAGTCGCGGTGGATTTCGAATTTTTATAGGATACAAATATAGAAAATTAACCAATCACAGATATACAAAATTCAATGCTGTTGTTTAAATCCCAAACAGTCATTTGATAATCATTTTGAGTTACCTGAGAATTAGACTATCCGCCTCTACGATAAATACGAGGATGTATTCGATATTGTAGTGCCATAGGCACAGCAATGTTTCTCGTTTAGCCTCGGTGTAAATCGACGTTTACGTTTCTCAAGATTATTCGCAAAGAAACGCGAGAAACCGGTGGCATCTTCTGTTAACGGTGTAGCGGCTCGTGTTCCCTTTCGACTCTCGCGGAGGCATGCGAGAGAGAGGTTCAATATTCGCATTGGTAGCGTAATAACAGCGGTTTTATGTCGGCGTATGGCCGCGAGAGAGAAAGGATTGATGGGCCACGCCAGATGGCTGACTCGTATCGCGTTTCCTCGGATTCTTTCCGTGGATTACGCGAGCTTTGCCACCGGGATCTCGGAGCTTACTCTGTTTATAGCTATGCGCGTTTGTTTGGATCACGGACGTCCGAGATCTAGACGCGGCGTGAAAAGCGAGAGATTAGTAAATTTTGAAAGCAGCTTTTTCGCTCTTTAACGAACGATTGTCTCTCTATATTTCTTTGTTAATAAATTGTTCCTCACAAAGTTGTATCGTGAAAGAAATTTGTTGGATCGCGTACGTTTCGTAGATCACATTGTTTGGGTCACGGATACTCGAGATCTAGACGCGGCGTGAAAAGCGAGAGATTAGTAAATTTTGAAAACAGCTTTTTCGCTCTTTAACGAACGATTGTCTCTCTATATTTCTTTGTTAATAAATTGTTCCTCACAAAGTTGTATCGTAAAAAAAATTTGTTGGATCGCGTACGTTTCGTAGATCACATTGTTTGGGTCGCGAATGCTCGAAATCTACACGTGGCGTGAAAAGCGAGAGATTAGTAAGTTTTGAAAGCAGCTTTTTCGCTCTTTAACGAACGATTGTCTCCCTATATTTCTTTGTTAATAAATTGTTCCTCACAAAGTTGTATCGTGAACAAAATTTGTTGGATCGCGTACGTTTCGTAGATCACATTGTTTGGGTCACGGACGTCCGAGATCTAGACGCGGCGTGAAAAGCGAGAGATTAGTAAGTTTTGAAACCAGCTTTTTCGCTCTTTAACGAACGATTGTCTCTCTATATTTCTTTGTTAATAAATTGTTCCTCACGAAGTTGTATCGTAAAAAAAATTTGTTGGATCGCGTACGTTTCGTAGATCACATTGTTTGGGTTACGGATGCTCGAGATCTACACGTGGCGTGGAAACCGAAAGATTAGTAAGTTTTGAAAGCAGCTTTTTCGCTCTTTAACAAACGATTGTCTCTCTATATTTCTTTGTTAATAAATTGTTCCTCACGAAGTTGTATCGTGAACAAAATTTGTTGGATCGCGTACGTTTCGTAGATCACATTGTTTCGATTACGAACGTCTAAAATCTCCACGTAGTGTGAAAAGTGAGAAATTGGTAAGTTTTGAAAGCAGCTTTTTCGCTTTTTAACGAACGATCGTCTCTCTATTTTTTTCTGTTAGTCAATTTTTGCTCGCAAAACAAATTTGTTGGATTATAAACTTCTAAAGTCTGGACGTGGTATGGAAAGCGAGAGATTTGTATGCAGATTTTTGGTTCTTCAACGAATTATCGCCCTTCTAGTTTTCTCGTTGTCTTTATTCAGAAAACTTCTCTTCGCAAATTCCCAGCGAAAGTATTGTTCAAATTGATCATTTGATTTCGAAGTATCGCACCTTTCGTTCGCTCCGAGGTGTGATGTTTATATTTTCGTTTTGTGAATTTTGATTTAGGAATACAAGCGACACGAAGAAGTCGTGTAGTGTTCTCGTTTCGAGGCAAAACAAGTTTTTAGGTGACTTTCGCGATGTCAGGCTTGTGCACGTTTAGGCTGTTACAGGTTGGTGAAAGCGAGCATTGAATCCTTGCGTTCAACGGCTTCGAATTTAACCGTTTAAATTGATTGCGGTCTAGAAATTAGTTTTTCTTGAATTTTTTATTCATTTCAAAGGAATATACTATTATACCGTATAGCTGTATAACGATTTGTAATTTTGTTCGAAATTAATGAAGGACCTTAACTTTGATTACTATTGCAATAATAAGCATAACAAGTAGGAATAGTGATTATCAAAGATTGATATGTATGATAATGAAGAAATGGTAACTTACAATGGTAACGATTATAATTACAACGTTATATTATAATAATCATTAATATGCAAGATGATATTAAAGTACGACATGGAAAATCATAATAAAAATTTTCATCGTACAAGGAATGGACAATTCAAGATGTTGGATCAACGACAACCTTCGATCATGGTTCATCAAACTGTTCCGTGAGAATTGGTTCCGAAAAACCGTGTTGCATGATGGCCGTTTCGACGCTTTTCCACGGGCTGGAAACCGTGGGAATTACGATCTATCATCAACGGGGACTACGGATGCGATGCAGCTGAAAGGGTTGAATAACGTAGAACACCGAGAAGATCGAATAACGTGAAAAAATTGAACGTTGAATTTAATTTTTTTATCTCGATGCGACTATGAAGCGATCCCGACAGAAGATCGACCGAAGATCGAGAAATCGAGAGAACCTGGCGATCCTTAAGAATCGAAGAATTTTATTAAAGACTCGCCATCGTTTCGTGTAAATCACCGGTTTCTATCGATCGTCTCGATCGATCCTCGTCGATCGATCCGCGAAACAACTTCCGATTGATCTCTCGGAATTTCTCTTTGAATTTTTCCGTACGACGAAAAATTTCAGCCGTTTCTTTTGTTCCGATACGAATTCCATCTAATTGTTCACCACCTTATCGAAATTTGCATAAATTGCGGTACACAGAGGATCGAACGTTTCAATTTAATCGTGAAAGTGAATTAGATTGGGTAGAATTATCGTCGGATAGAGGTTGGGACGATCATCGCTCAATGGAAATCACGATTTAATGAGGATCGGCTGGCAATTTTTGAGCGCTGTGATTACCAGTCTGTACTCGTAAAATCGTTCGATGGGAGGGGCATAATAATTTTTAAGATTGCACTGCGTTCACAATAATTTCATTGTAATTCTTTAAATATTCTAATTCTAATCGTTGTTTTAAGCACGTTGAACTGTCGGTTACTTTAGCGAAAATTTTAGCGTGTAAGTTGTATCTACGTTGGACGGTTGGGTACCCGTTCAAGTTTGTTAGCCACATTCTAATACACGCGAATATCACGAGACGATACTTATGCAAATTTCGATAGCTATAGTCGATCGGACGCCTCTTTCCGTTTGATTAAAACGCGACGACACCTGAAACAGACGGGCAGAAGCGAGCAACGATAAAAGATATTTTTTAAATCGCGATTCAGTTTTATCGGATTAACGTTATATCGTGATTTCGAGGCATTTGGCTACATATCTGTCGTTTTCACGAAACGGACTCCCCTCACTTTTATCGATTAACAAATTTTTAATTTGTATAATTTCCCCTGTTTTTAATATTTTCGTTTTACTTCATTTCGAATCGTTGCTCGTTTCTGTCCTGTAACATCGATCTTGTCGACGATTAATGTGAATATTCTGTAAACAGTGTACATACTCCAATGATGTATATCAATTTCTTGCGGAAGTTTTTAGTTTAATTTAGTTTAGTTTTGGTTATGAAAAAGCGTTGTCGAGGAAGACAACGATTGTAAATCGTAAATCGCTAATGATTGTAAATCATAAATGGAAGCAGTGCAAAATAATGAAGAATATTGGTCACAGTCCGCTGCAACTTGCTCGTAATATTAACAGTGTATATTAATTCTATTATTCATATATAAACGTTAGTTAAGTGTGTATGTGTAGTTTTTAATAATTATGAATAATAAGCATTAATTCCCGACAGTCGTCCCCATACAATATTATACAATATAAAAATAATTCCCTTGAAAGATTGTAAAACAATTGGTAGCACGATGATGTATATAAGATAGTGTAAGCAAATACTCACACAAGCGTTAGATATAATTTATTTTATTTATTTGTAGATATGTATATTGATGTAGTTAGTGTCACAAATTATCACAACACAAAAATCTGAAACGTTTATATCACAGAATTTTGGTGTTACCTACAATACATAAGAAATAAAGATGGACCCACTATTATACGATGTCTGATCAGTGACGACCTATTCTCCTGCAACCTTTATCATTGCGAAACTTTCAGTTTCCTTTGTATCGTAACACAAAGAAAGCAAAAATCTATTGGAATACTATTATACAACGTCGACAACATTATTCTACGTACGTGACAATTAATTTTATTTTCTCTAATTATCTTGATTAAATTTGAAGTTTAAATGCTGTATCGATGAAAAGTTGAAATTATTCATGTGAAAATTGCGATTGTATGTTATCAATAATGTTCGTTAAACTTTACATCTAATATCTTATTCTAATATCTCAATGTGTTATTCGTTTAATTTTTTATTTTTTCTTCATACTCCTTTTTGTATGCTATATATCTGATGTTGAATTTACTCAAATCACTCTATACAACAAAAAAATATTTAATTAATTTTCCCATCGATGATTCATATTAAGCACAACGAGAACAAAATTGTACAGGAAATCACTCGGCGCCATATTAGTGCGATGTCCAATAGGAACTACCGTGGAGGCGCGCGTATTTCAAATTCGCCTGGGATTCCAATCTCGCACGACGCGAAAATCTTCCCCAAACTTTATGGTAATCCGAAACACCGTGCAACGAACTAGAAACGGTTATTCGAAAGAAATGGGACAACTCTTCCGAAAGTTTTCGGTACGATTCTTATTCATAAGGCACGTTGGGCAGGGTTTTCGAAAACAGTGGAGAACAACGTCTTCGACGTTTGGAATCTGCGAATCGAGTCGGTTAAAACGGCGGCTGCACGGTTTCCGGTATCTACAGCTCGAATCTTATCGAAATTTTCTGGCTGAAACCAACGGCAAAATCTCTCGAGACCGTGCTATTCTAATCTAAAAAGTTTTCCTCCGTCTTCGTCGAGTTTCCTCGTGTCCCCGGCGGGGAAATAAAAAGTTGGCCTGCTTCGAGGGGCGATTTCGTCTTGTTTTACGAATTTTTCACGAAATCGCGTTAACCTAAATCGTTGCTAAGCATATCTATGTTAAAGTAATTAACTGTTTGCATGATCCATGATCGAAGACGTTTGAGATTCCAATTTGAGAATTGAAAGTTTAAAAGAAAAAATTAACGATACAGATACTGTAATCTGAAGATTAAACATTTGTACCGATTATTCTTCAACCCTTCAGCCCATCTCAACCAACTTTCTCCTAAGCATACCTACCTCAAATTCATTAATTATTTACACGATTCATCATCGGAGATGCTTAAAATTGCAATTCGATTATCAAAAGTTCAAAAGAAAGAATTAAAGCTACACCTGTAATCTGAAGATAAAACATTTGTACCGATTATTCTTCAACCCTTCAGCCCATTTCAACCAACTTTCTCCTAAGCATACCTACCTCAAATTCATTAATTATTTACACGATTCATCATCAGAGATGCTTAAAATTGCAATTTGATTATCGAAAGTTTAACAGAAGAAATTAAAGTTACACCTGTAATCTGAAGATTAAATATTTATACCGATTATTCTTCAACCCTTCAGCCCATCTCAACCAACTTTCTCCTAAGCATACCTACCTCAAATTCATTAATTATTTACACGATTCATCATCAGAGATGCTTAAAATTGCAATTTGATTATCGAAAGTTTAACAGAAGAAATTAAAGTTACACCTGTAATCTGAAGATTAAATATTTATACCGATTATTCTTCAACCCTTCAGCCCATCTCAACCAACTTTCTCCTAAGCAAACCTACCTCAAATTCATTAATTATTTACATGATTCATCATCAGAGATGCTTAAAATTGCAATTCGATTATCGAAAGTTTAACAGAAAGAATTAAAGATACACCTGTAATCTGAAGATTAAACATTTGTACCGATTATTCTTCAACCCTTCGCGCTCAGCGCATCTCAACCAAATTTTTATCCCAACCAATAGAGAGCGGTCCTCCGAATCGACCAATTACGATTTAGTTCCCTAGCAGCCACAGCCAATTAGCTCGATCGTTCAACGCGAACGCCGTGAACCAAGCGATACCTAGAACACCGTGCTGGCTCCCCACCGATCAGACTCCTACCAGCTTCCGGCAACTTCTCCGTTCCGTCGTGCCTCGAGCGTGGCCAGTATGAACGAAACGTAGCGAAAACACGCTTGTCGCGAGCACATATTATGGTGAGACCTGCGGGCTGACATGTCGTCGACAGTGGTATCGCAGTCCGAGGGAACAGAAGCGGAGAGCTCGCGCGCAGGACCGGAAGCGGAGCACGAGGAGGCAGGAAGCGGTCGTCGAAAGTTGTGGAGAACTCTGGACGATGCAGCCCCGTTGAAGGACGTCGATCGCGACGGCAACCTGTACGCCGTCGTTCGTCGGAACCTGCACAAGGTTGATCGAGTCCCCGGAAGCTGTCTGTCCCCGTTGAAAAGCCCAGGCACGGGGAACAGGAGCGGGGTGTCGCAAGAGACGAGCATCGGCCGATTCTCCACGATCAAGGCGCTGTTCGACGAGGACGTCGGCCAGGTGGAGGCGGGGAGGATGAGGTTCAGATGCAGGACCACCGTGATGGGCAGGCTGATCAGGATGCTGGGAGCGAGGAAGAGGGACCTGTTCGCGGATCAACCGATTACGAAGGGTTGTTCGAACTTCTACGTTTTTGGGATTATTATGAACGGTGATGGGTTGAGTGTGAACGGAATGTTTGCTTGGTGCGTTAGAATTTCGGTGGTTGTATCTTGGATGGAATAAGAGAAAGAGAGAGAAAGAGAGAGTTTGGGTTACAGTAGCGGACAAAAGTTCAAGAGGACACCACAATGTAAAAAACATAATTTTATAGTATGCAAACATTGTTCATGCACTTATTTTTATCGTAATTATGGTAGAATACTATTTATCGATTAGCATAGAATACGATTTTTATTTATCGCGCTGTTTCTTATTAATTTATTTATTCGCTTTCTTTGACCCTTTGATCTTATATTTTTCTCCGCCATCGTATGCTTGGGTCAAGTGGTTCGAGTTTCTTTTTTCAACGTGGCGGTGAATCTTCCGTGACAGCATATTTATTCGGTGTATTAGAATTTCGATCGTTGGGATCTTGAACGAAAGAGCGTGGGTGAGATTCTTGGGTTTGGTTCGCGTGTAACGTTGGAAGAGATTTCGATTAGTTCGTTTGTCGACGCGACGTGGTATGTTTCGGTTGACGAATGAGCAGGTTGCACGATGAAATGTTTGCATACGTATGAACACCTTCCTGATCCCGAATCGCTTTGCAGAATCCACGGAAACTGCTAACCTCAACATCAATGGCAACGTGAGGTCAAAGTAATAACGAAGCGACGAAGGATTCGACGCAGAAGCAGGAAAATTTCATCGGATAGCTGTCCAGAAAAATAGGACTCGAAGATATATATATTTTATCACCGTTTGTTCTCGCTTCGGTACTGTAAACACCGTATAATGTTCGTGCGATAAAGCGCGAATCCGATGCTCAATGAAGGCTCATTTGTCGTGGCAGCGTGGAAATAATGGGTCGAGAGATGTAAAATGACCATTGTTTAAGCGCTTCCCGTTCGACGCTTATTTGCATACCGCATCCTCGCGGAATTTATCAACCATTTGTTCCTCTGCGATTCGCGATTAACGTGACGGTAAAGCAATTTCGACGAGAAGTGTTTGGTTAACACGAGAAAGAGGAGGAGTATGATTATTTGTATCGCTGTATGGTTTTAATAAATCGTTTATGACAAATGCCATGGTCGCCTTTCACCTTTCACCTTTATCTTTTTCATTCGATTGAAATGAAGGATTTACCATAGCATAATCGAGTAGAGTGCATGGAAAACTATAATATGGATATGCACGAGTCGTCGAAAATTTTAAGACCCATTTTCAACAAAATATCTGTATGCAAACGATTTTATAGAATTTATTCGTGTGAATTGTATTGGAAAGCATAAAAATCCTTAAAGAATTCAGCTAAACAACGATACTGAAATCACACCGAAAACAAATAGGTTATGTTCCATGCGTAAACCATACGTATGGCAGCTAATAGCGATTACATAGGTGTCTTAAAATTCGTGTCCAATCGTTAAGCAGTCCCCAAGAGAATAGCAACGTCTCATTAGTCGATCGACCCACCAATCGAACCTAGATCTCATCGCGAACCGGGCTTGCTCCAATCTACGCGACACCTCTGGCCACGATTCATTTCAAATTAGTTATGAACCGTCACCGGTACCGGCTTTCCGTATCGCAGTTCCGTTCCTTTCTCATCGAATCGACGGTGTTGCTGTATCCCTCTCTGTAGTTTCGTGTATACACAGAACCGCGCGTTTCTCCGGACAACTGTTTGCGAGTGCGACAAACGAGTATTATTGTGCATGCGTGGAAACTGTTTGCGATTCGTTTGAACTCGCCGTGCCGAATTCACCGCGAATATTCATCGATTCGCTTGGCCCCCAGTGCTCGAACTTTCTCGATTCGTTCGGAAAAACACGCTTCCGTTTACTTTTTGACGCATCGAAAAAACTCTTTCTGGCTCGTTTTTCACGGCGAAACAGCGAAGGAATATCAAAGAAAAAAAAAAAAAAAAAGGAAGAAGCTTTTAAGCAACATGTCCGAATGGAGATGTAAGCCGTCGAGCCCTTTCGAAGTTCCAGCGGCCACCTGCAGCACCCCGGAAAACGCGGAGTATTTGAGAGTGAACAATAAGCTGAGCCCCGCCATAGAGCAACTGATAGACAAGCTGAGGAGGCTGCAAATAGAAACGCCGAGGCGTTCTTCCAGGCCGCTCTTTTCCACGCCTCTCCGCAGGTCCCCTTTCGAAAGGAACGAGCTTGACTCGTCAGTCAACGAAGTCGTCGACAGTCCGTCGAGCAGCGGGATCGACAGGCTGAAAAAGGCGCTGGAGAAGCGTTTCAACTTTCGGTTCTCCAGTCCGCGTCAGAATGTTAGCGGCTCGATCCGAAGGAGGCCTAGCGTTAACACGGACACCTTGCGGACGATGCTAGCCGAGGAGCATCGACGTTTCAGTACGGGAAATCTCACGGTGGACAAGTCGATTGACGAGGACCAGAGCAGGTTCAGCCCGCTTTTCGATTACAGCTACAAGAAGAATCGGGGTAGCCTGTTCGACGCCAGCCCCCCTCTTCGATCCACCGTGAACAGTTCTTTGGAATACGAGCAGTCTCGCGAGGAGGACGAGATTTCGTTCTTAGAGAAAAGCTTCAGAGAGGTCTCCGAGGTGTTCCACGTGTTCTTGCAGTGTAACAGGGCCGTGGCAACCGGGAGTCGGGACGGGAACGAGAGAAAAAACGCGTTGAAGAGGGAGGAAATGATCGGTGAGGAGATATTCAGGGAGGCTATAGACGTTAGCTTCGGGGACAGGATAGACACCGAGCAGAAAGAGATGATCTGCGAGAGCTACATGCAAAACGTCGGCCTGAGCGTAGATCGAGATTCCAGAGACACTTACGTTTTCGTGAAAAATTTGCTCGTTCGTGACGACGGAACCATTTGCAGCCTCAGCCCGGCCGCAGAAGCGTCCGAATACAACAACGACGACGAGTGTAACAGCGGTGCGCGGGTTGGTTCCGAAGAGAAGTCGGAGAACGCGAACAAATCGGTGGATGTCGTCGTTCTCGAAGATGCCTCTTCGTCCGCCGACAGCGAGGCGGACCGCGGGGATGAAGGAAACAGGAAGAACACGAAGGAAACCGACAGGGAAAGCGTGTCTAAGGAAAAGGGCGCCTCCATAGAAAGGCGGAAATACCATAGTGCGTGCGAGAACGACGAACGACGTCGGTCGATTCGTAAAAGCGGCCTCCTCGTCAAACAGAAGAAGAGTCGCTCCGATTCGGACATCTCCGAAGGTAGCTCGGTATACTCGAAGGGCGACGACGACGACGCCGACGATCCGTTCTCTGAAGACTACATCAGAAGGCTGGACAGGTCTAAATCGATGACTAACGAGATCTTGACGTCGTGCTCCAAACAGTCGGCAGACAGCGAATCGGCCAACGAGGGCTCCAAAGAACGTAGAGAGGTTCAGGACGTAAAAGGTGATCGTTCGTTAGTGTTCGACTATACTCCGGACATGATCAGCGGATTCAACGAGTTCTGGGATGCTTACCGCGAACCGTCCAGCAGCCCTTCCTCGTCGAAACGGTGTATCGAATACAGTTCCGAAGCATCGAGGTCCCGAGAAACGGACTCGAAGGACGAGCTCGAGGGTGACGACAGCTCAGTTTCCTCGAACAAATGCACGAAGGATTCCAGCAACTCTAGTCCGATGATCGTCCTGCCGTCGGATGTTGACGTTGTTTCCTACAAATCCGTGAACTCCAATCAGTCGGTGGACCTGGAGATCGACGGTATCGATTCTGTGAGCAACTACAAGGACCGCACGAGTGACTCTTGGACGGACGTTTGCTCGTCAGACGCCAACGTGTCCAGCGAGCATTCGAACTCGGCGAACGTTTCGGCGAATTCCAATGTCAGGAATCTCGAGGACGACGTTTACGAGGACGACGTTTTCGAGGACGTCGGTTTGTCCGAGTTCAGTCGCATAGGGAGCAGGATACAGTCATTTCTGAGACGAATGACTATGAGAGAGCCGAAGTCTCCGTCGAAAGGGTCAAAGGAACCGGAAGATAAGGAGGAGGAAAGATCGCCTTCGTCGACAGGAAAGGATGAATGCGCTTGCTCGAAGCTGATACACCTTGGGAACGTGAGGGAGAGCTCGAAAACGGAGTACACGAAGAAGGCGATTGAGATACCGAAAAGGGGCGCGCCAGGTAATTGAGCGTTAATGCCAGAGTTGCTTTCAGCAAGTGTCGGGGAATGTTGCTGTTTTGGTGTTGTTTGGTTCTGTCGATACGTGTACGGTTACGGTGTGAGCCGATGCGTTGCTCTGCTTTGTTTGATTACGAATGGGCAATTGTGAAACTTGGAAATCGTGGCGTAGGGAATCGAGAAGTTCTAAAATCAGTGGGCACCCGGCTACAAAATTTCGAAATCGATGCATGAGGAATTGCAGAGTTTGAAAATTGCGAAGACTGAAGTTTTGAAATCGGTGTAATGGCATAGAAGTTGGTGTATAGGGAGTTTGCAAAGTTAAAAAATCGGTGCATAGAAATTGGTGTAAAGGGAATTGCAAAGTTAAGAAATCGGTGTATAGAGAATCGAGAGGCTTTGAAATTGTTGTGCGAAGAATTGTAAAGCTTAGAAGTTGATACGTTGGAAATTTGTTGAATTGGTATGTAATAAACTAGTAAAATTTACAAATCGGTGCATAGGGAATTGCAGGCTTTAGAAATTGGTCTACTAGGAGATTGCAGAGGTTAGGAATCGATAGGCAGCGAACTGCAAAGTTCAAAAATCGCGTTGCGTAGGAACTTGTGGGTTTCCAGAAGTTGCGCGACCTCCGTCTCGACGCGTTGGAAAGAAAGCGAGTGTAAAGTTTATCCGACATTCAGCATAGACCATCCATCATAAATTCCCCGACGCGCGTCACGCTGTTCGTAACGAAAGAACGAGTGGCGAGCACCGATTTATCTTAACCTAACGAATCGTATCGTGGCGATCCAACGTGCGACCGCGGTTTGTCTTCCCTGTTCGACCAGCGAACAGCGATTCGCAATAGCGAACGATAAGGCGGCCCGATCGTAAATCATCGTCGTTGGAAAGAGAAGCCGCGTACGAAATGTATGCGTGGCATTAATTGGAAAGATAGCCCCGGTTGAGATCGTTCACGCCGATAACATTGTCGCACGACGGCGGCGGTGGGTCGATCAATATTTATCAAATAGTTAATTACCTCGAATTACATCCGCTGCTATTGCACGTAAACGCCGGATAAAACGCGTAACACCAGAAAGCGAGCCTCGAGATCGAATCAGCCTGGATTTCAGCTAGGTAATCCGTGAGAAACGCTTCGCCGGGGTGATACTCCCGGATTACCGGGCGTTTTTTCTTCTTTCCTTTTTTTTTTTTTTTCTTCTTTTCGCGAAACTGTGTCAGATGCACGGTTACGATAAAGCTGGTATAATTTCTGGAATGGATCCCGGCCGGGGCTGCTTTGATTTCGCGATAGGGACGTGACTTTTTGCCCGATCCGCGGATTCGGAATTTTTCCGTTGTTTCCGCTTTATCGCTGGTGTGTTGATCCCGAGGCAGTCGTGCAACTAAATGTTAGATCGAACGTTGATTTCTGTTTCGGTTTGTTCTTTAAAAATCGATAAAAGCGTATTAGCTTCGTTTTATCACTCGTACGGAGGTCTGTTGTTAGATTTTGTGGCGACTTCTACGCGCGTTATTAGTTCATTTTAACGCGTTATTAGAAAAGAACCGGTTTCGGATTAAATAAAGCGGTGTAACGGATATCGAAGGTCTCGAAGAAGGGTCGACGGTGAATTATTGAAATATTTATTTATTTATTTGACGGGTAAACACCCTCTATGAAGAAGTAATACGGTACAAATAAGAATAATTAACAGTAAAACTGAAAGTAAAACTAAAAGGAACACAATTACGTACAAGCTTTGTTGAGCGTCGTTGGTTTACGAGTTGTAAGCTCGTACCAGAAATTAATCTCGTAGAGCTGACGTTAGAATGGTAGATTATGATTTGATAAAATGTACTTTATTTAAAAATGCGAACTCTTATATCTAACGGAGGTAACATCTAGTCTCTATGTAATGCGGAGAACAACTGTAGTCAATTTTTCAGCGTAGACACGTGAGGGCTTAAAATGGGTCCAATTTATGGTCTTGCCTGTGACTGGTTCGGCCATCCAGGCCTGTTGGGTCTAAGACCGTCGCTCGCATAATGAATAATAATTTGTTTGCTACGCAACAAGCTCATACAGAAGGATACATTGTTCTATGTCATAAAAATACAAAAGGAGAGTGCGAAGTGATATTAATCAGAGGTTATTGTTTTGTGCGCAGATGTGCCCTTTCCGCCGTCGCACAAACTGACAGTGGCAGAGGTGTTCGACCCGAGGACGGATCGGCCGCGACCGGAAGTCCTCAAGCAACACTTTATCCTCGAAGGTAGGATCGACGAGGCGGCGGCCCTTCGCATAGTCACCGATGGAGCCGCCCTTCTCCGCTCGGAGAAGACTATGATCGATATCGAGGCTCCAGTCACCGGTAAGTTTCTCTTCACCTTCTCTTTTTCCAACGCTTTTTAAAACTCTGCAACGTTACGTACATATTTTACGCGATAACTCGCGGTATAGTCGGCAAAGACGTTATAGCCAGGTGATAATCCTTAACACTATTCCTACCACAACCGGTCAAATGATCGTTTTTAAAATTTCGATTAGAATTTCATATATACAACATAATTGAATCGCCTTTAAATTTTAGACTTTTTCTCAAATATACGTGTAATACATTTTTCAATATTCGCTTCTTTTTTCATTGTTTATTTTTTGAGACAAATTTGTAGTTTGTGTTACGTGGGAATGTCGTGGTAGGAATAGGTATACGTGAAGTATCGGTAGGAATAGTGTTAAGGATCTTGCAATTTTTCAAATGCAAAATACTGTCTTATGTACGTTAAACGTACAAGAATACTAGATGAGTCTGATTTGCAGTGAATATAAAAGGAAATTTAAACCACGTTTATTTTTAAGGAGAAAACAGCGTAAACAAAAATGCGTAGGCGGGGAAAAGTTTTTGTTCGGTAAAAGTCCTGAAGGAAAGTATTCGTTATTGTAAATTCACAAAGAAAGAAATATCAGTTTTTGTAATGGGTTATCTTGACGTCAAGTTAAGCTACCTGTTTACATCGATATCTTTGTCTAGCGCTAAGTATGATATTGTCTTCACCGAATCATCGCTAATACCTGATATTCTCGGGTTACCTTGAAAGCACCGACAATGTTTTCATCGACACAATTTCCCCGGCGCCGCGTTTCGTCGACATTGTTTATGGACTGACACGTTGAAATCACCGACGTATACTTAAATCGACTCTTGTTCCATCGAAAAATATTATTATCGACACGTAGAACGCTTGACAGGCATATATTATTTCCGATGAAAGAAATGAATGCGTCGAGTATAGATGAAAGTACTGGAGATCCAAGTGAAAAATTACTTTTTCTCATTGCTTACGTTCAACGAATACCTTTTCCCAACCAAGATTTTACCTCTTCTATGTTTTCCTTTTAAAAATAAGGAAAAGCTTAATGTTTACATACGCTACACATTAAAGTCATCTCACATTTCAAAAATTGTTATACCCTTGAACGAGTTTGTACTTTCGCATTTGACAGAATACTTTTTACCAAATTTGTTTCCCACAAATTCACGCTCAACAACGTCGCTTCGAAATTAAGTTCTAAATTAAATTCACCCCTAAATATCGAGTTCAGTCCCGCGACAGCGTCCCCTGTCTGTATCGATCGAATTTATCCCCCCCATCCGGGACGAAAACCGAGGAGAAACGGAAAATACGAAAAAATGATGGTTAGAAGGTACGTTCGCGGAGAAGTCGACAAAACGAAAGGACACATTATGTCGGGGAACGCGCTTACGAGGGGGGAGGAGGGGAGAGAACCGAAAAGGCACTCGAAACTATAGCACATATACTTGTTTCCCACAAATCCACGCTCGAATCTAAATTAAATTCACCCCTAAATATCGAATGTAGTCCCGCGACAGCGTCCCCTGTTTGTATCGATCGAATTTATCCCCCCATCCGGGACGAAAACCGAGGAGAAACGAAAAATACGAAAAAATGATGGTTAGAAGGTACGTTCGCGGAGAAGTCGACGAAACGAAAGGACGCATTATATCGGGGAACGCGTTTACGAGGGGGGAGGGGGGGGGGACGTGGAAGGCACTCAAAACTCTAACACATATACTTGTTTCCCACAAATCCACGCTCGAATCTAAATTAAATTCACCCCTAAATATCGAATGTAGTCCCGCGACAGCGTCCCCTGTTTGTATCGATCGAATTTATCCCCCCATCCGGGACGAAAACCGAGGAGAAACGAAAAATACGAAAAAAGGATGGTTAGAAGGTACGTTCGCGGAGAAGTCGACGAAACGAAAGGACGCATTATATCGGGAACACGCTTACGAGGAGGAAGGGGGGGGGGAGAACGTGGAAGGCACTTGACACAGTTTCACGCGGCGAGAAAGACCGATTCCCCCGGCTTCGGGGTGCGTTCGCAGACGGGTTGCGATCGTGGTGGCGCGAGAGCCGAGGGTAGTATCGACGCGTTTCGCTCGCTCGCGCGCCCCGTTCATCGTGTGCACGGCGTCGTGCATGCACGTCCGCGGCACGAGCGAGGTTGCGTCGCGTGCGACGGACGCACGGTTGAGCGGTTCGTTTCGTCTGATCCAATAAGTAAAAGGGTAGCGAGATCGATTCCGCTCGTGTGGACCGGCCTTAAACCCTCGACCGACTAGAAAAGCAGCGAGAGGCCTCGAAGGCCTGCCCGTTGACGCGTTTCTATGTTTTAACGCTGCCGTGGAACTCCCTTTGCCCCATCCTCCCCTACTTCTCCGTTGATAGTTGGATATAGAGAGTAACCGCGATACGGCGGGCTTTTCAGACCGCAGGGTCGGGTAAACGACGTCTGAATGCTTTCGAGGAACGAGTTAGGCTTCTTGAGATTTATCACAGGCGAATGGAAGGAAATTCGGTGGAATTCACGTCGGAGGGGAGTCTCTGTGTTTGACCGCAACGTGCAATTGACAACGCGTTTGGGATTCTGTCGAAGTCTACGGCTTTCTTCGCGTAAACCTTATAAATAACAGGTTTTGTTTCGTGCTGCCGTTCACGGCAAGCGTTACCGTTTCTCGACAGAAATTGAGGAAAAGCGCTTACCACTTTTCGACAAGATTCTTCCGACACCCCTGGAACTCAAACATTTCATACCGACGCGCCTGTGATAGAAGATCCCGAAGGAAATTTTCGAATCCAACATTAAACGGGAACACTTGTTAAGTTGAAAGCGGAGTTCTTAAAGATTGTATTTTGAAAAATGACACCGATTAGACCAGGATTTATCACGAGACTTTCCCATCGTTGTTCTGAAGCTTTTGTGGTCAGAAGTCCCTTCTGAGGGAAAACACAGTTTTTGGTGCATATTTTTTTACATCCCCCTATTTTCGAACGTTCAACATTTGCGCATCCTTTCAGGAACCAATTGCGTGCGAAAGTCGAGGGGCGCCTGTACATAATTTGGATAAATATCAATGTTTATCAATTTTTTATTATTACCATTATTATTATCTATACCGACCGCAAACACCGGCGTTCAGCGACGCCTAATAACGCGACAGACGTGCCCCCGCGTCACTGCGAAACGAAAGCAACAGCCCAGACGCGACACGTCGCGACGACACACCCCTGACCGCCCCTGTCGCGAATCCTCAATTACGCGCATCAATTAGTTCCATCACGGTCGTCTTCACGGTGTCCGCGATTGTTCCCCGGGCACAATACACGCCAGAACACAATAACTCGGATCGATTCGATTCTGTCCTTCGTCCCCACTGGCCTCCCCTTGCAGCCTCCACCACCCCGACGCCGGCGACCGCGTCTTCGAAAGGGGTAGTTATTAGCTTCCGTCGTCGACGCGACGCTACTCCCATTGACCGACGATAATCCTCTTTCTTTTGATCGTTCTCTCTTCTCCTTTTTCGTTGTTATTTCTTTCTCGTGTTCTCGAGATGAAGGAACGAGGAATCGTGATTTCATAGTTGTTTTTCGTTTATTTCGAAAGTTGGAAGAGGACAGAAATATCGACTCGACAATTTCTTCTGTTATCAATTTCTGTACAATTTTCTATGAATTTGCCGGAATTTCGGGGTTGTCAGTTGGTTTTCTTAGGTCTTTTGCTAATTTTTGTAACAAATTTTCTTCTTCATGCAGATTTCTTTCATAACCTACGTATATAATGTTCAACGAATTCTTCGCGACATGTTTTTCAATTTTCTCGCTGGTGTTCTGCGAATTTTTTCGATGAAACTCGTGTTTAATACGAAATTGATTTTTTATTTTTTTCTCAACGCCCGTATAGAAAAGGTAGAAGTTTATTATCGTCGAGGGACAAATACCGGCTGGATGTTGACAGGGTCGGAAACGAAAGAAAGATAAATTTGTTTATTCTGTAACTCGGTTATTAAGGGAACCAGAGGTAGAAAATCGCGCACAGCCTGCCGGATGCTTCTTTAAACGAACCCACGTTACGTCCTGCTCGGAAATTCTCCGTTAAAAGCTGTTTTTCCGGCTGAAACGTCAAATTAAATGTTTTGGAAGACGGGGAGGGAACCTCCGCAACTCTCGAGACGCTGGAAGTGACGTAGAATAAACTCGGTCCAGGAGAGAGCTTCCAGACCTCCCCGTGCCCTTTGTCGTTCTGCACTCGATCGAGGACCACTTTCGAGCCAGTCCTCCGACTCGAAACATCCTCGCGCAAGCAATCGATTTCGTGATTTCTTCGAGTTCGTTGACAGAAGCTCGGCTGCATCCACCCAGGCGAGGAAAGGAAAACGATTTCAAATTATTTCACCCTTTTCGTATTTTTTTCTCTTTTTATTTTTAATTACAGGAAGATCGTGCGTACGCCTGTGCGCAGGGTAGTTAGTGATGATGGATAGAAATTCATTAAAAGCGAAAAATAAAGGTTTTCCATAGGAAGCTCCAAAAATTATAATTAGAAAGGAAGTTTTTAAATTTTCTAAAAGAGGACTTCAATTTATTTTTCAATTTTGTTGCTAATCACTTCCTAGTATTTTAGGTGCTTTATTTAAAATTTACTTTAAAAGACAATCCCTTCAGTGATACTTATTTTTCTATTAATTATATTAAACATAGCTCTCGAGCTTTGTTGTAACTTATATTTGTTTAATTTCGTTGACTCTTAGGTTTTAAATTTTTGTCCGCTACTGCATTTAAAATGGCACTTTAACACTGTTTTTACCACGACCGGTCAAATGACCGTTTTTAAAATTTCGATTAGAATTTCATAGACACAACATAATTGAATCGCCTTTAACTTTTAGACTTTTCCTCAAATACACGTATAATACATTTTTCAATATTCACTTCTTTCTTCATTGTTTATTTTCTGAGAAAAATTTGTAGTCTGTCTCACGTGGAAATGTGACGTGGTAAGAATAGGTATACGTGAAGCGTCGGTGGGAATAACGTTAAGAACGTAGGAGTCACTGTGATGAAAACTGACATCGAGTCACACTCGATATAGAAATGCAAAGGGTTAAACGGGTTTAATAAACGTTTACTATCAATCTGATACACGTTCGATTTGTTCTCGTAACCAGAATCACCCTTCGCTTATAAACGCCATTAACCGTTTGAGTGCTAAGAAATTTTCTTGTATATATGCTAAAAGTGCAGGATGAAATGCATAGTTCTTTTTTTCAGAAAATAATAAAAACAGCAATAATTAACTCTAATTGTTATATAAAAAGTAATTTTTAGCAAATGAAAATTTTTAGATTTATCGCTTCA